>JABEVS010000481.1:0-47738 GCA_018290735.1 Coelastrella sp. MACC-549
ACAACAAGTGTGACAACGACTCTTCTTCAGTCGAACATGCTGGACAAAGTAAATGACCACGGTCAACACCACGTTGCCCAACATCTATGTCATCTCCGTCAACATTTCTCCTGAACTTAGCAGTTCTGCATTTGACTGGCAGACATGACAAACGAACCCTCATAAACAACTCAACACCATATGTAGGCAACATCATTTGCAAATATGGCCTAGGCGACTTTAATGACAAAGTATTAACAAGAGTAGGGCATACCCAATCTACATATCTTTTCAAGGTGACCATCTCAAGTGTGGACTTTAATGTGAGATCATCCTGCCACACAGACTTTACACAGGACTTGATAACAGATTTGCATTTACTGTATTCAGAGATTGCAGCATAATTCCTATTAGCGCCATACTTAATTAGCAAAGCACCAACATATTTGTGCCAAGGTAACACCACAACCCTGCCATTTTTCCTCCAAGATGCATCAAATGCTTTCTTAGGCAACCTGCAATCCGGCATCATCCGCAACTTGGCATAGAACATTAGCAAACGTTCATGCAACCATTTATGCATAGGCTTCAAACCCCACTCAGCAAGTAGAGCTTTGTTGCACGGATTGTCCTTTAGAATATGCATGCATGTCTTCAATATGTCAGTCTGCATGCTGTCCAACTTGCTCTGTTGCTGACACGTTGGTATCCAGACTTCTGAACCATACTCAATTATTGGACGCACACATGTTAACAACACAATACGCTTCACTTCAACTGCAATATGCCTACTTTTCCAAATAGGCATGTAACGATTCTTGGTATTCTGAACCTTCTTCACAATATAATCAAAATGAACATCCCAAGCCAATGTATTCTGAAACCACAACCCTAGGTAGCAATATTTAGCGGCAACGGGTACTGGCACTCCATTCCAAACAATGCCACTTTCTGACAGTCTGCTAGCTCCTCTGGCTGCCACATGCATGACAGCAGATTTCATGCTATTGAGCTTGAAGCGCCACTTCTTGCTGTACGCATACACGGTGTCAGCAACTGCCCTCACCTCCTCCAGTGAATCACACACAACTACAAGATCGTCAGCTTGCATGGCTGCTGCCACATCTGATACTGCATTTGTGCTACAGTCCACAAGCTGCACACCAGGATGCTTTGCACAGTTCTCTGTTAGTAAATCATCAATGAAGAACAAATACAAGGTAGGCGAGATAGGGTCACCTTCATGCAGACCCAGATTACAACTGAATTCACCGGAAACAACACCATCATGCACACCTTGCTTCATGACTCATGATCCAATCGAGAGGCTCGTGCACCGGCCAGTGCATAAGGCATGCCTTGTGCCGCTGGAACTGGAGTGCGCCGTCTGACACTCTGTCACACAGTACCTTGCCATGTGACAGCCACCACACACACACCTGGCCGCTGCGGTAGTACCAGCTGCTGCTCACTCTCACACCTAAAAGAGCAGCCAGGGTTGTTGTAGCAGTAGGGCACCGTGTCGGAAACGCAGCACACACAGCAGCACTAGACTCCTGCAGCTGCTGAGCTAGATGCCTGCAAAGCAGTGCCTCTGTTTCAGCTGTTGCCTCCTCACTGCTGCTGCCGCTGCCGTTGCTGGGCTCAGACACACTGCACAGCCCACCGTGGATACAGCACATCCTTTACTGTCGCCTCCAATATTTGCATTGATGCCAGGATGATCACATAATCAATAACTTCTTGCTGCAACAGCATCTGTGGATGCAGTGAACCCTGAAAGGCACCTGCTCGCAGCAGCAGAGGCCGCCATACTGAGTACGGCCTGCTGATGCTGAAGCTGTGTGCCCCCACAAACACCGCAGTGATGGTTGCCAACATGCCTGCATTTTGAAAAGGGCAGATGCTGTCGTTGATGTAAGACTGATGTACGGTGTGGGACCTCCTGCAGGCGCTTTGCAGCTGGCCAGCTGCCATGGCAGCTTCAGGGCCTGCTGCAGGAGGCGCCGCACTCCTCACCAGCGTATATCAACAAGAGGCTGCCTACTCATGACTGGTAACCTGGTTACATGGCATGCCTTCTGATCGGTGCACCTTCGTTGTTTTTAACACAATAAATAGCCACCTTGGCAGGTCTTGGCTTTCCTGCAAGCCTGTGAGCAGCGGCATCAATGATGCTGATAGGCCTGGCACACAGCATCACCCGAGGTACTACCTGTTGAACATCAGTAGCAGGGCTGATGCCGCTGAAGAACTTGCAGCTGAGCTGCTGCTGTGAGAATCTGGCAGGTGGCACCCAGCTGCTGTGTTGACAAAAGACAAATGCAGGCAACACAGGCAGAGCTGCAACACAGTAACAGTGACAGCAGCTCCTGCTGCAGCTTTGAGGATGCCAATGTTGCAACGCTAGGGGCATTGTTGAGCAATGATGCCTGTGCTGCTGCAGTCTAAGCATTGGCAGTCTCCAACACTCCTGGGAGGGCCTCCTCCATGCAGCCTGCACAGGCTGGTGCTCACATCACTGGTAGTGCAGAAGAGGATAATGGATCAGAGAAGTGCTCTTCCAGCAGCAGCAGTAGCAGCAGCAGCAAACATTTGATCCACTACTGGTCTGCAGCTTCCCCTATACCATCATCCACACCTTTGCACCTGCCCTCACCTGCCCATAGCTAGTTCTGGACTGCGACGGAACACACCGCAATACAGGATTGGCTATGGGCAGGTGAGGGCAGGTGCAAAGGTGTGGATATTAATATGGGTGAAGTTCGCTGACAATTGCAGGTTTCCGCTACCCTGAATGCAGAAGCAGACCCTAGGAGCCTGATAGCTGAACTGACCTTGTTTGAAGTGATGGCACAACACCTTGGAGCCCCTTGACCTTGTCAGATCCATTGGCACTGCAGCAGCAGTAGGAGCACTCTATTCAGTACTTGCAGAGAAAGTTGTACAACAGTCGCTTACTGATGAACGCAGTCGAACCTGTAAAAGGCGCATAATGACAGTCCAGCCAACCGTCTGCAACCCCTACCACACAACACAGCTCTCACCAACTTGAAGGTCACTGGCATTAATGCAATATTGCAGGCAGAGCAGGTGCTGTGGTTCGACCCATAGAGGACAGAGAGCCCCCCTGCCATGCTGCACACAAGCGAAGTTGTCTGATGCACAATTGATGCATGTGAAACACCTCTGAGGCCTTAACATCTTGGTAAGTCTGGCTCGCGCAAGCACTGGCCTGGCAGATCGACGTGGCCATCTTCAGATAGGCGCATCCGGCATCCACGCATCGCTTTTTGAGGTCTCCTACTGCGTGCAAACATGTGTCGCTGCCAAGTCTCTAGCAACGAGCTCCGTGGCATTGCGGATTTCACTGAAGGCCGTTGAAATATCTGTGTTATCACCCATACACCTTCCTTTTTTTCGTGAGTGCGTCCTGCAGCTTTTACTTGCTGCAATAACATGCTCATCAATCATGAAACGCTGCATTTGCAAGTAATTGGATCTCTAATGCAGTATGCATCTGGCAATCCAACCATTTTACGATAGCGCCAAATGATCTCAGGTGCCGTGGCTACGAGCAATCCGCTCAATACAAGTATGCTGTCATTGGCTTTAGAGAAGTTTGATAAACCAATGAGTGTTGGCATGGAGGTGAAGATGTCTCCCAATAGCACTCTGGACTCTGGAGCAAGCTCCGATGATACAGGCTTAGCGCTGCTACCCAAAAACACCAAAATAGTGATTTCTGGGAACAATAGGACAAAGCGCGCTCTAGTTGGACAGGTGAGTGTGGACACAGCTCCAAGCTGTTGCCAGCATGGCTGTGAGCTCATCAGCGAAGTACTGATGCAGGTTGCCGTGGTGCTTAGAAGTGTGGGACTTGGGGGATGGCACGTTTGTGTAAGTGGCTGAGGCAACAAGAAGTGCAGAACTTGATTGGGCGATGTGTGGCAATGCACCTCAGCATGTTTGGATAGCAAAATGTTCGCAGAATTACTAACTATCATTCTGTAAGGTTGATGTCGTATTGCTTTCGCCTGGTGAGCGCATTCCACTGCACCTGTCCTGTACGCTCGTGGCGTAGGTGCTTCAGTCATCTCTTACTGTGTCCGTGTATCCGTCTTTCACTTCACTCACATCATTGTAGTTACAAGTGTATGTCTTTGATCTGGCTATATGGGATGGCTCGGAGTGTGAATGCAAGGCAGTGACCTTTGAGCACGACTGCTTGTTCACCCGCGCGTTTGCAAGATCAGCATCATGGACGCTGTGTGTGTATGCATTTGTCAATTCAGCATAGTCCTGCGCTGTGATCCACATGCAGAGGCTGGAGTCCGGAGAAGAAGTGAAGCTGCAGAGAAACGCCCTCTCTGTCCTGGAGTATGGGCCAGACGAGCCTCAGGTGACCAGTAGGGTAAATCATTGGAGTTAGTGCGGGAGAGAGATCCCTGGAATTAAACGTTTGATCATTTGGTGCTGCAGGAGTCTTCATCTGATGAGATGACAGAAGCTAGGGAGCCCCACATAGGTAAGCAAGCAGCTGAAACAGCAGAGCATCAGGAAACATTGTGCTATTGCTCAGAAGGAAAACCACCTGGCTGTGCTCACTTCCAGCTTTCGTAGTGAGATGTTTTATCAAGAGATGACTTGAACTGCATCACCTGGTCAAGCACCCATGTTCGGTCGCTGGCACAAGTTATATGCTGGCCTGTGCCTGTTACTGCTGCAGCAGCCTGTCCTGTCCTGCATCACACACATCCTGGCATGCTGTACCTCTCCATGTATCAATTGCTGGTGGTATCTGTTCTGTAGAAATCCTGACACGCCCGCGAATCCGAAGACCCCCAAGGTCTTTGTCACCTGTCCCAGGTCAGCCCTCAGCAAGCAGTCGGGTACAGCAGCCACAGCAGCCACAGCATCATGAACTGTCACCTTGCAGCACATATCACACAGTTACCGTACTGCCATACGCTATACAGGGGTGAATCTGCTGCAGTTCAGTCCAGGGTTCCTCTCGGCAGGCTTGGATATATGGCAACATTAGACACACAGGCTTGCAATAGCAGAGGCGGCAGCAGCAGCCTCCTCCTCTGCATGTGCTTGTGTGGCCAGCATGGGCACCTGTGTGGCAGGAGTACAGATGGCAACATCAGCTGTACGTCTCAAGTGACTAAGAGACGGGTAACGGTTGTCCATGAGTCGTCACTACCAGCAGCGGCTTGGTCACTTCGTTATGCCCAGTCCATACCTCTGCACCTTCCTAAGGCAGCAGTAACACTTAATAGAGGGATGCTGATGCCTGTTTTCTCCTTTCCACCACTGCAGACATCTTTAAGGGCGCCAGTGGTATTCGGCCCAGCATCACCAACAACAGCGGCTACACGATGTCAACCCTAGTGAATTTGGGGAAGTTAGATGATGTATCACTCAAGCGGTACAGGAGGGTGTTCCAGCTCAACGAACCTGAGGAGACAGCAGCAAGCAAGGAGGAGTTGATCTCTGCTGTCAACAGACACTTTACTAGTCAGGTGAGCTGATTACATTGGTAAACCTGTTTGTTGTGTGTTAGGTACTCCAGTGTTGAGCGCCAGTACAACGTTGTTCTGCATGACGTAGGGTTGAGTAAGGAGCGCTGAGTGCAGGTGCAGTTCATGTGCAAGGATGCTCAGGCAAAGCAGCAGGGAGCTCCTGCACTCATTGTTTCAGCAACAGCATGTTTGATGAAGTACTGGCTGCATGGTATCCAGGCGGGCGTTATGCTAAGCTGCCTGCTTTCGCCGCAAGCATATCGTCATTCACCGCTGACAAACCCAGCATCTTATTGTCTGCCACTTCAGGTTGTCGAAGAATCAGCTGTTCTGTCCGACTTCAGAGCTGCCCTCAGGCGCCGCTACAAGCAGCAGCAGCTTCTCGTCAGACAATATCCTGGCCACTTTCAGCCCTTGCACTACGGGACTAATGGACTGTTTGGGACTCACAGCTGAAGCGAGTGTTGAGCATTGGTGCTGTGGTGAGGCATCACTTGGCTAGCAGCAGCATCATGGGCACCGGCAGCTCCCAACAAATGCGGATGCAGTTGTTGTGTATGGCTGGTGGTGTTTTATGGTGGAATACCGCTCGTGCTGAACTCTCCAACACCATCATGAGTTAGATCTGCCTGTTGTGTCCTGTCGAGCTGTTCTACCCTGTGTCTGTTGACCTAGTTGACCATCATACGCCGACAGCAAGCACTCGTACTGGTGTGCAGTGCAGTATTAACAAGCGTCCGCATTTGCAAGGGAGCTCAGTGTGTATGCTTGCTGTGGGTGCTGTGCTTGCAACTGCAGCTGCAGTGCTCGGAGGCGGACAAGTCATGGTGCGGTTTCTATGGGCAATGAAGGCGGCAGGGACTGCTGTGTGTGGCTCCTGCTGCTCAGCACACAATTCGTTGTCTGTTTGGGCATTTGTGTATGCGAGTTACAAAATGTGAGTTGATCTTTGAATGTGCGAGTTGAGCAACATCACTCATGCTTGTCTGACAGCTGTATACGCCCAGCAGTTGAGTAGTTGTGTACAATATGTACAGCAGTTGATGAGGAGTGCTTCAGGGCTGTACATATTTGACCCCCAGCAGATGGTCCAGAGAGTTGCAGGATTCAATTGAGCTTTCTTGAGACCCTAATGGAGTGCTTCATGTGCTGTAGAAGTCAGTGCTATCGAGTGAATCAGATGCATACACCTTGCCCATATAGAAAAAAAACCAAAGGGAGTCAGAGACAGTCCAACATGTGGCAGGCTGGGCCACAGTAAGCATCGTGATCTGATCAAAACGTTTGATGTGTGCTGTGAGTGGCCCTGCAGAGGGCCTGTGTTGACTGCGGCCAGGAAGTGTTGGTTACTGTTGGTTTGTATCAGCGAGTGGGGTGGCTCCAGCCACTGATTGACTTCGGTTTGCTGCATGTGAAACAGCAGTTCTGTGTCACTTTACAGGTGTGTTCCAGGGGGTTCTAAGCACTGTAGATCAGAGCTGAGGGCGAGTGTTGCCTGAGAAGCAGCTCATCATCTGTCCAGACATAGGGGTTGTCTGCAGCACGGTGTGAACAGGTTTTTGGCAGTGGGCGAGGTGTGGTGTCTGGTTGATGATTGGGACCAGTTTGATGAGGACTCTTGTAAGTGTGGGGTGGTGTGGTTTTGGTGGTTGTTGGGTGGGATGAGATCTGTTTTGGTACTGCTGTGTCATTGCTGTCACAGCTGTTGCATTTCTTGTGCAGAGAGTCATGATCACCAGCCTGGTGTTTTGTGGCCTGCTTTGGTGCTGTTGTGTGTTGACACTGTCAAGCACTGCTGACAGTTGAGGCAGTTGAGGCAGCGTGGCTGCTGGTCAGAGATGTGTGGGGCCTCTTGTGCACAATGCTGTAGCATTGGTTCACCAAGGGCGTTACAAGAAGTTGGTTGTTGTTGTGGTGTATCACTTGTTGGGTGTATTGCACTGGTCTTTGTTGTGTGTATGGCCTGCTGGGAGTCATCATAGTGCTTTATGCCTGGCAACCAATGCCTGTGAAACAGTGTTACCAAACCACAAAGGGGTTTACTGACTCTGGTTCTTAGAAGGCCGGCAAAAGTGTTTGTGTCCTATTGTGCCATCTTCGTTTGTCTATAGGGGCTCTGCGGTTGCCTTGAGATTTGTCTAGTTTCATGTATGTGGAGTGTCTTGCCTAACACAGTGACGGTGTCCACATGAGGCAGTCCTCCTTTTCAATAAGGGGTTTGTTTGTGTATCAGAATGTTGCATACGCGTTGCTGTCTTCTACTGTTGGGGCCTAGTTTATTGTTTGTTGGACTGTAGTTTGTGATTGTATAGTACAGGCGGGTGCACTGCTCATGCAGAAACCTTGCAGTGCAATCATTGGTGCGCTTGAGGTACCACTAGGGACAGGGCCACCAGCGTTGCTCTGGTGCGTGCTGCTTTTTTATGTGATACAGTTGCGAGGTGTGCCGAGTGTGCTCTATCATGCAAAGAGTCCTGCAATGGTCATGTTGTTGTTGATTGTGCTGGTTGTGGTGTTGGTCGCGGTGATGCAGAATTGTTCTTTTGTGCATTCAAGCGCTGTGCATGTGACTATTTTGGCTGGCTTGCAGGATCCAGATGTTGACAACATCTGGGTCCCGGCAAACGGTGCAGAACATGTTGAGTGTGTATTCTCTGACCACACACGCTCTCTCTTCTGGGGGGCATTTGTTGCTGGTCTGAGTAGTTGATACTTGTGTTTGAAGAGGAGAAGAATACTTTTGTATGTGGCTTGTTGGTCGTCTGTGTTCCCATGCATCATCTGTTGCACCCCCCTGGTATGCTGCAGGCTTCAATGCTGTTGACAAACTCTGCATTGGCGGATTTGCAATGATTGTATTGTCCTTAGAGGGTTTGTCTTCATCTCAATCTCTACGCATGTTGGAACTATCAAGGGCAGTGGGTGGTGTGGAGGATTTTATTGCTGGTGTTTGCTGCGGCTTAATCATGCCATGCGCTTGGTCCACAGCCGCCCGCAAGTTGTGCATGTCTGCATCCGACTACATTGGGGACGGTACAGGGTAGGCACCGCACTGAGAGTCATCATCCACAGGTTGTGTCTCTTGTCCATGCACAAGTTCAGGCAAGCGAGAGAAGTTGAGATGCATATCACCAATGAGGAGAAAAGGGAAGTTTTGAAAATTGCAAATCAGCAGACAGTATTGAAGGGCAGCCATGGAAAGTAACCAGACCTTCCATGGCATATGCAGTAGCAGTGCATATTTTGTGGAGTTTGCATCTGCACATGACTTGATGTCCAGTATGTGAGGGCAGGGCTACATGTGCTCAACGCCAATAAGATGATCATGGTGAGCTCTGTACATACAGCAGAGGGTTGATTGCGCACAGCCCATATTTGTGCCATTCAAAGCCCCACGAGATTGGAGAGAGGTGTTCTACAAGTGCAGTAGGATGAGGTTCTTGAAGACACTCGCACTCTGGTTCAACCAGGGCTTGCAAGTTGCAAACTTTGCAACCAGCCTACAAATCCTGCAAGCACCTCATCCTACTGGTAGTACTACAGGCAGGGTACAGGATGAATGCCTGTGCCTGTCCTGTGCCTTGTGTCTGGTCACTGTCAATATTTCAAGAGCGCTGGGTTCAGCACAGTAGTGGAGTGGCAGGGCTTACTTGTGTTCGTCTATTGGCAGGGTTCAGCACTGGAGTGTGTACAAAGGGATGATATCATTGATATTTGATGCAATACATATCGTGGCTGTCGTGGATCGTCTGCTGTGTACAGATATGTAGGCAACATTAGCTCTCACCACTGTGCATATCTCATCATTGTGCATATTCGCATCACTTGCAGAGAACTGCATAAGTCTTTCTTGTAGCGTGATGATCATCAGCAGTTGATGTGGTGGGACAGGCCTGCCCTAGGGTTCACTACGGGGCACGGTGCACTGCATCAGACGATCTGCCCCAGGGAGTATGCCATAGATGGTCTGCACCTTGCGAAGGCTTCAACTGCACTCGTGGCTTGTTGGCCGCCAATCAGGCATGAAAGGCCTGTGGCTTGTACTATTCAGTTATAATGCGCCTGGATGATTCAAGCATGGTGTATATGTCTGCCTGGCAGCGACTGGGCCGCCTTGCAGTGTGCGTACTACATCACAGGCCGCCAGCGTGTGTATCTTGATCTGTTGTGTTCTAGAGGATCTTGAATGAATTCAACCGCATGGTGTTCAAAGCTTTGCAGATGTCCACCAGGGCACATTGATGCCATGCCAGCTTGTTGGCTCTCACTAACTAGCTGGCAGCTGATGCAGGCAGCATACGTCTGTCGTTGACCATCATCGTTTGTCTTTGAGACAAGCAGTGCAGCTGCCAGTGATTGACAGGATGACTACTATCGGCTTGCATGCCTTTATAATCTTGATGTAGATCGTCTGTGCCTGATTAGAATGCCTATGATGGGGTCCAGCAGATCTTATCATATGTACTGTACACTGTACGCACAGTGCGACTACAAAGTCTTTAATACACAGTCTGTAGCTACAGACTGATACTATATGTAGTACCATGGCCCGGGGCCTTGAAGGGCTGGCAGCAGTCTCAGACTGACAGCGATGCGCCCATGCATATGGATGCTGTAGTACACGACTTCCACAAGGACACCATTGGTTTCTATCACAGTCAAGAGCCAGGTGGTGTGAAGGCCCGGTATAACTTGCAGTTGGCACCTAGTCTCTAATTTCACCCGGGTTCCTTCAAGGAAAGGTTCGGAACTCTGTTCCTGTTGAACAGGTTAACCTGTTACTTGTAATGTTACTAACAAATTCGGCTAATTTTGGAGATTCTGGGGTGCAGCATGCAGGAGAGGCGGGGCCCTTTTTCGCTGGAATCTCTTGCGTTGCTCCAAACGAAGCGATAATCCTGTGCGGGAAGCCAACATACTCAAGGGGTCCTGGGGAGCCCACCTTGAAGGTGCGTTGGCACGCAATCAACCGCCATAACTCCATATACACATAAAACACAGAAGGAAAGGGTGATCTTTGGACCGGAAAGTGCATGGCATTCTGCACGGCAGACGCTGAAAAGGTGCCATCCACGAAGCCTTCTTGAACGAGTCCTTGCAAGAATCCCAGTTTACCATTACTTGACCATTAACATAACCTGTGGCAGGCTGTGAAAATTCAGACTGTGCAACGGGGCAACGATCGAGCAGCAGACATTATGTCGGGTTACATCAAGGAACAGTACTGCTGTTCACACAGCACGTTGTCAAAGACTTTACCATATTGTCTGTTCACCACATAGCTGTCCGGTATGGGCTGCATCAGCATGGTTGACAGCAGGATTGCTGCAGTTGGCAGCTGCAGTCTCAGTGAGATGGACCGTCGGAGAGCCTCTAATACACACTAATACACGTTCTCCTGGCTGCAGCTGCGATCAAGGACTTGGCGGCACTATCTCAGGCCGCGCCTATGGCCTCCCTCAATTACCAGGGTAAGGGTTCCCTGTGACAAGGAGTGAGAATTTGACAGGTGTGCTGTAGAGTGCCGCATGCCATGCAGCGCACTAGCAGTGCGCTGCAGCACTCAAAGGCTGACATGATCCATAGAAAATCATCACAGTTTGCACGGTGCACAGTTGCAGAAGGCAGTCAGAGCCTGCACTGCACTAGGCCAGCCGCTGGTGTGTGAGGCCCTCTGCGGCAGCTCAAATGACAGCATGACGGACTACGAACATCCCATGCCAGTAGGTGGTAACTTACCATGACCAGATGGTCTGGAGTCGCTTCTATCAATCACTGATTGGGACCCCCATGAGCGACTATGTTGGCTCCTTTGGGGTGCCCCTCTGGGGCCAGGTTGTATGGTATGGTATGGTATGGATTGGCTGACCTTCAGCCAACTGGGTGACTCAGGCTGGCAGGCAGTGCTTGCAGTACATTCTGGGGGCCTTATAAATAATTACTTCATACTATCGCATCATGCATGCGGCATGCAGTAGGCTAGCAGTCACTCCTACCTCAGACGTAGTAGACTTATTCAGTTGTTTGCAACTTGAAAAGAAACACGGGCAGCGTTGCCACTGGCATTCAATGTTGACTCAAGTTTAGAGGATGGCAACTGAGACTGCAAGTTACTAGCATATTGTCCTGTGCACCAGTGCACAGGGGGTACCCACTCTGTGCTTGTACAATGAGGATGGCAACTGAGACTGCAAGTTACTAGCATGTGCTCCTGTGCACACACATGTGCAGGCTACAGGCTTCCCCAGACCTTTGAGGGTTTCCAGGCACTACTTCATGGTCCCCTTGATGAGAAGGTCCTCCAGCGAGCCTTCCTGCTGTTTCCAGCCCACATCCAGCTGGCCCACACGAGGCAACAGGCAGAATGGGTGTACAACAGAGCCCTTCGAGTCCCAGGAACATCCACAAAAGCTTTGGCTCGGCAACATGAGGGCCTGCTCATAGGAGATTGCATGAATATTCCAAATGTGGCCAGCAAGTCTGCATTTGTTTACGCCTTCAAGGACAGGGTGCCAATGGTGCTCAAGATTCCATCCTCTGAGGCAGCAGAACATGAAGCTCAAGTATGGCAGGCGCTGTCTGAGGACTGCAGCAGTTCAGAGGACTCATGTTCCATACCCCCTGGCTTGGCGGGGCCAATCAAGCTACTGACAATCAACGTAGGTCTCACCCGGTCACTCCGAGTGTAGCGCTGCCTGCCAGGCAGTAGGCAGTGCTTACTTTGGGGTCATATACCTATAACAACCGTTTGACCGGTCATGACGGCTCTAGGCTAGCCTGGGATGATCCCAATACCTTAGCAAGACAGGCCTCAGGCAGGCTGCTGTTGGGTACAGCACTGGCAGCACACGGTGTGCTTTAAATAGAAATAAGAAATTGGAGCATGAGACCTTGATTCATCACGTGTGCAAGCATACTGTAGCCAATTGCCCTTAACTCCCATCAGCCTGTTACTAGCCTAGTAGGCCCTAGTAATAAACAAGAGATTCTTGTTCAAGTGAAGTTCACTTCACAGTGATGATACCATCTGATGCCATCTAGGCCAGCAGCAGGCTGATTGCTGGCAGCACTAAGGTGGCCACCCTGCCACTGGTAGTATTACTGCTCAGTGCGCAACATGCTCATTTGAAAGTGTCATGGCCTGCCTTGTGATGTGCAGGAGCATGTTGATGCTGGGAAAGCATCCAAGCTAGGCTTGCTCATGCCCCTATACCCTGCCACACTGCAGCACATCCCTGCACCTGTGCCACCAGAGGATCTGCTGGCCATTGGACAGGAGGTACATGCTGGACTGCAGCACATGCATCAGCGCGGCTGGGGTCACTGTGATGTCAAGTCTTCCAACATCTTCTTGGCTGCTGATGGCAAGGCAGTATTGGGTGATTACGGGGCTGCCAGGAGGCTGGGCCAGATCGCAGATGAGAAGACCTGGAGGCATATTGCCATAGACTTGCCGGCAGCGTTTCAGTTTGACAGAGCATCAGTACAGCTGGATGAGTATCTGCTAGCTGTCACACTGGTGCAGATGCTTGGCCTGCTGCCGACGTGGGTGAAGCAGCTTACAGTGGCTGAGTTGATGTCGGCTGTGATGCAAGTCCCAACCGCAGAGCTGAAAAACTTCATTTCAAATCTGCTCAAAAGCATTGATGTCCAGGCCACTGCAGATGCAAGTAACGGAGGAAACCAAGAGCAATGAGGGAAGCACTGACAAACAGGCTGGCCCCGTATGTAACTTTAGATCTGATCTGATTCAACGATGTATATTACTAGAACAGGTTGTGCAAGTCATGAAGTAAGTTGCAACAAGTTGTTTGCATTGGCAGGCTTTCAAATGAAAGCCGCGAGTCTGTGAGTAGTGCTTGAAGATGCACCGGGCGTACCAGAAATGATTCCTGTGCCCGATACAGGCAGGTTAAGCAAGCCTGACATGGTCCCCTAGCAACTGATGGACCATGCATGCGTAGAGCTCAACATAACTGAAGTTCAGTACGGTACTGAAGTGATCACCAGATTGGTCAATTGCAACTGCCTGTGCAGAACCTATAATTTGGAACCCTTGACAGTCTGACTTGCAGAAAGGCCGTTTTTCCATCCTGCATATGACAAAAAGAGCCGCTTCTAATAGTGTGGCTCCAGAATAGCCATACAAGGAAAAGGCGGTCAACCAAGGTGTGACTTCGCGCAAACTTCGGATGTTTCGCATTTAAGCGCCCGAATATCACGCAGCAGTAACAAAGAATCTCAATGCGCTTGTGAACGTGCCAATGAGCAGTCTTTGGGGCCCCTAACTGGTAGGGCCAACAGTCCACCCATGTGATTGAGAAGCAGCATACCCTTACGATACAGATATACGTCGCAATTGATCAAGAATACATATTTTTTTATGACTGTTTCTCTACCAAGCATTGCTGCCAGGCAGGCAAATCGAAAAGCGCCCGGAATATGCAGACCAAACATGTGGTACGCCTGCAGGCCCCTCAACAGCATCTGTATAACTATACAATAAAACGACAGTGCAGCTGCACTTGTTATGCGTCGTCCAGCGACGCCTCGATGTCATCAACTGGACCATCAGGTATGCTGTGGGGATATGCCTGCTTCCTTCTACGTATGCCAGAGTGTGATCGTGCAGATTCTATGCTAAATACCTGCGTAACATTGCCGAGCCACGCCTGAGGCAATGCGGTTATGGGTGTTCGGTGCAGTAAAGACAGTACAGGTTGACACCACCAGCACCATGCCTTGCATAGACCGTTAGTAGCCTGTGATATGACGCTCAATAAGGTGACATTATGTTTTCAGCCACACGTTGGCTTCTTTCGCTGCTGCAGGCCGCTTTGATCGCATCATACAGCAGCGTCAGCAGTCTGACAACCGCAGCAGTGCCAACAGCAGTAGCAAGCAGAGACATCAGAGCAGCTGGGATGCAGTTGAGGCTGGTGGAGGTAGAGGAAATGGAGCGGACTTCCTCTTTGAACTAGGGCAGAGTGATTACAACACGAATGTAGATGCAGGCCAAAACATGCACATGATAGACAGCCTGTTTACAGGTGAGTCTACAACATCCACATCACTCAGGCTGACACATCTTGCACCATGCGACACTTCCACATAGTGGACAACGCCTATTGCATGTTCAGAATGAACCAACCGGTGGCTGATAGTTGTTGCTGCCACTTCGTACAGCAGCGCTAGAACTCCCAATAGCTGTTTATGCATAACAGGGTGAATCTGTTTGCCTGTGCAGCCACCACCTCCAGCTTGGACCACAGAAGCACTAGTTGGTCAACAACACCAATGCAAAAAGTTTCATGGCAACCAAAGAAGAGCAGCACGCATGATGACAAAGAGCATGTAGGGGTTTGTGCAGGATTGCCAGTGTCCTAGTAGGACAAAATGCAATCATTTCCTGCTTGTATTCTGATTTTTGCAGGAAACGTGCTAGGCCATAAAACCGACATAGCAGATGGCAGTCTGCGAGCGTGGGAATTCAGAACCTACAACAATATCGTGGGGGACTACTATGTGGCTCCAGCATTTCTGGAGAAAGTAGCGGTGAGCAGTGAGCATCAGCAGATGCTGCAGTAGTAGGGCAGCTAGTGGTGGCCTCAAGGCCACACACACTCAGTGCTTCCTGCAGCAAGGGTGACGGCAATTTCTGTTTTACACTTTGTAAGCAACAGCAGCAGGATTCAGGGCCAACACGCCTTTGCAGTTCACCTCTCAACCAACCCCTGACAACAATATTCTGACCAATCTTTTCCAGCCATCAATATGAAGCCTTGGGAAGCAATACAGTACACTGCCTAGGCCGCCACACAATTGACTTTGACCACTAAAGCCACAACTTCGAGGAGGAGTTGTTACACCTGAATATTTTCACCGTCTAAGATGGTACTCTCCACACCTGCATCAAACTGATTACCTCAACCGACTGGCATGACACAATGAATGATAGCGATGTCCACTTGCTAAGAAATATATCTATATCAGTCCCAACTGTTTGGTGCACTGCTGCGGATGTGACGGTGTCATGCAGATGCATTTAACAAAGAATGTGCTAACAGATGCTGGGGCCATCCCCAAAAGTTGCAAAGTCCCACTTATTCTCGGCATTTGGGGGCCCAAGGGTTGTGGCAAAACCTTTCAGGTAGGCCTTCAAACAAGCAGCCCAAGTTCATGAACAGACTCTGCAGACAGGTAGCTCGCAAACAGGTCGTGCAGTTAGATTGGGTTCCAGGTATGTGGAGTTGCAGTGAGACGGTGTGCAGGGCTGCAGGCCCAGCTCAATTGGCTGTGGCAGTTTGCGCCAGCTGGTCGTGGTATGTGGACTGATCAGCAGAGCAAGCTTACTGAAGCCGTCACACTTGAAAAATCACAGTCCACAGGTCACTTCAATATACAGTATACTTTAAAGTATTTATGCAGCCAGATGCAGAACTGCGTTAAACTCTGCCACGGTTGCATTTTATCCCATCTTGTATCAAGAGGGTGCCGCACAGCTCACACCAGAGTCGTTGTTCATTACAACCAGCAAGCTGATTATTAGAGCGTGTGAGTCGCATGCGCATAAGAGTATTGTTTCTCTGCCAGGGATGCTGATGGTGCATGCGTGTCAAAAGCTGCAGGAGGCAGAACAACGTGTGACAGCAGATAGCTGCTTTGTGGCACGCAAATCCAAGTGCTGCAGAACATCTGCTGCTGTGCAGACTGAGTTGGCCTTCAAGAAGATGGGTGTAGAGACAGTGGTGATGTCTGCTGGAGAGTTGGAAAGTGAAGTAGCAGGACAGCCAGGAAAGCTCATCAGGGAACGGTGAGCGTTGCATTTGTCTATCTATGTATACATATATGCAATCATATCTACAAGGGAGTTCGCAGTTGTATGACTGTATGCACATGGTTGTAAGGCACAGTGAGCAGGGTTCAGCCAGCAGATGTGTAGAGGTCAGGTGCCCTGGTGCATACAGCCGCAGCTCTCGCTCACTAGGATGCAGGCGGGTCAGGGCGGGAATGCGCATACAGAATAAAAAAGATCATAATGCAGCAAAATCCGCCTGTGCAATCACAAGTACAGGGGTGATGGCAGTTTTTGTTATGGCTGATTGTAGCAATTAATATTATTGTGATGGAGCAGAAGGGAATGACGAAACGAAGTGGATTTGACGACGTCAAGAGTTTCGTTGCTGCTGTTGGGGCCTCTCTGGCAGGTATCGCAAGGCAGCTGAACTGGGCAAGGTCAGAGGCAAAATGAGCTGCCTGATGATCAATGACTTGGACGCCGGGATTGGCAGGTTCAACAACACACAGGTATTCTTGACTGCTCAAGCTTTTCTCTCCTGCTGCTCAAGCTGCTCAGGATTGATTGCGGTGGTTGTTCAACCGTTTGAGCCCCCCTTAGACACTAAGACAGTATGCAGCACTGCATGCTGTCTCACAATCACTCCACGACTCTTTATGCAGTAATAATTCTGATCCCAAGTCTAGTTTTTCACAGCACTTGTACCCGTGCCAATGGTACACAGAAAGGCTCTTTCATCACTTCCACCTAGTGGATGGCTGGGTGGACTGCTGTGCTGCTTGCAGTGTACTGTGAACAATCAGATAGTAGTAGGAACCCTGATGAACATCTGTGACAACCCCAATCAAGTGAGTGTCTATGACCAGTGGCGAGAAGGAGACTTCATCAACCGAGTGCCCATCATTGTGACTGGCAACGACTTCAGTACGCTCTACGCCCCTCTGGTGCGGGATGGCCGCATGGAGAAGTTCTACTGGTGAGCATATGCTGCTCAGCACCTGATGAATCACCTGGGTCAGCAACACTGGGTCACATGGACTGCAGCAGCATCATGCTATCAAGCAACAAATGATAACAGTTAGTTAGTTGGGGTCAGTTGGCACCAACAGCAGGAGCAGGGGCCTGCAGCTAACCATGCTGTACCAACTGGTATCCTTTTCAGCAAGGCATGTTCGATCGGTATCTGATGCGAACCTGATGCGGAAAAGCCTGAAGCATGTTCACTGCTCTTGATACATGCTGTGCGCCCATATGTCTGTACGCCCTGCTCAGCTTCTTTGTCACATGTGAAGGGAAGAAAGCATGCAGCAGGTTGAGATGGTATAGCAAATGCGCTGACAAGCTTCGGGGGAGCCACCCTGGTGTGTCAAAGGTTCATGCCCATCCAACTCACCTGTCACTTCCATCCGTCTGTATCTATTGTCGCACAGGGAACCCACCAACGAGGACATTGTCAATATTGTGCATCAAATGTACAAAGATGATGGGCTGAGCCAGGCGGAAATCCAGGTGCTGGTGGACACGTTCAAGGGCCAGACCCTGGACTTCTATGGGGCTGTGAGGGCCAGCACATATGACGGACAAATCAGAGACTGGATGGTGGAAGTCTCAGGTCAGACATGAGACAGAGCTTGTCACATGCTTTGAAGTCGATCAAAGAGTGTTATATGTATAAACACAGTATAGTATACTGTAAGATGGGTAGAGTACTGAGTTCAGCACAGAGAGTACTGACTTGAGCAGTGATCAATGAGTACTCAGTAGGGCATGGAGTTGAGCAGCAGAACTGTATGAAGAGCCTGAAGAAGAGCAAATTCAGTATTGAGCAGACTTGATAGACTGCTACATTGTATACTGAGTAGTGCGGAACGAAATTGAGAGGATGGCACTGCAGACACAGGCAGCTTCCAGCAATTTGAGTGGTTGCTAGCCGCTCAGGCTGACTGCATCTGTTGAAAAGTTTGGACCATTGCTGAAAATACACAATGTTGTGCTTTGTGTTGATCACAAGATACCCAGTCAGCTGGCTCACATGAAATTTTTATTACTTATGTATGCTGTGTGCATTTGCAGGCTCCTCTTTTGAATCCGAGGACGCCAACTTTACGGAGGTTCACAGGAGGCTGATAAACAAAGAGGGACTACCAGAGTTTGAACCTGTGCCTTTGTCTCTTGAAATGCTGCTGGCTGAGGGCAGGCGGCTGGTCGCTGAGCAAGACTTGGTGAACAGCGCCAAGCTGAGTGAGGAGTACATGAGGGGTGTCAAACAAAGCAAAGGCAGAAAGTTTACAAGCATGCTGGGGCTGCAGGGGTGACCATGGTTTTGAAACGTTCATGAAATTCATGTCAGCATAAGAGTGGCAGGGTAACACACTCCCCCTTGTCTGGGTGTGTATACTGTACATGATACTGCATGGCATCATTTCTTTTACATGATCTCAGAGAGGACGATGTTGCGTGAATGTACAGTGGAGCTGATCTGCCGGGGCAATTGCCCCATCAGTGGCAGAATTGCCATGTTTGCAAAGGATCAATTGTTGCCTGACAACCTTGGTGCAACTCTGGTGGTTGATTTGGTTGTTGATATCTTTAACCAGCAGGATGGTGCTCTAGAACAGAGCTGTGTGTGCTCCACTTTGCAGCCAGTTGATGCCAAGCGCTTGTGAGTCACTGGGTGGCGGGCTCTAGTGACTACATGCTCCCCCTTCACAATTGAGATCAGATAATCATGCACTCCGCCTTGTCCGAAAGTGGATTGAATTCACTGGGTAGATTTGAGGCGCGGGCCGATGGCAGTAATTGCTATGGCTGCAAAGTACTGATTATTATTATTACTAGCATGCTGGAACTTCCAGCGCATGGCCCATGTATTGCTGGTGGTGTGTGAAGATGAACCGGGATATCGAAAGTTTATGTCGAAGAAATTTAGCCATGTAACTACATGGCATGCTATAGCAAGTTGAAATGCTATGGCAAGTGCGCTGACATGCGTTGGGGGCGCCACATGTTATGTTTGTATGGAACAGAGCACGTGCCTTGGGCCGTGAGGTATTTGTTGTATTGTTAATTGCTTGAAAACTGGGACATGCGGGCGGGCCCCACCGGGCATGTCTAGTGGTGTGGTGTTACCTACTCCATATAGTGCTGTAACACGTTGACGTTGGCTTTAAAAGGTACGATTCCAACAGTCTGGTGTCGGCCGCTAGAGCTGTCAAGATTCTGCGACTTGCAGAGAAACAGCTTTGATCTTGAAAATTGAGCAGTGCTCTCAACCTTTGATAGAATGATCCAATTCTGGGTTGTCAAGAAAGTGCGACACTGGGGAGGGGCGGAACACCAGGATGCAGCGGTTAGGAAAATCTGCAATGTTACCAACGTAGTATGAACGTACTAGTAGTACAGATGCAACCACACCCATCCGATGGGGATCCCCAGATCCAAAGCACTCAGCGCCCGTTAATCATATGCGTGAAGTTGGTGCAGTGAAATGTGCATTAGAGACAGTGAACACCCGGTGACATGGCCTGACGCTCTCAACCGTAAATACCTAACAGAGCAATAATTGGGATCCACAATACTAGACCTGCAGAACTGCTGCTGCCAGAGGCTGGCACACAGCAAGCGACACTGCTACTGAGACACAATGCCACATGCATGACTTTCAAGGCTGTCCCATTCACCAAGCCAGCGTCTCAAGGAAGGTAGTAATCAGCATAGCATTCAACATGTCAACAACCGGCATCACTGAGTTTCTCAACGAGATGGTATAAGTGACTATGGTATAAGTATTAATGGAAAATTGACCTGCCAGTACCTACTAGTATATACATACAGGGAGTTGCACCAGAGCAGCTTCATAATCCCTATCACAAACAACAATCCAATAATCCTCACCATCACTAGATCACACTCAGGGTACATATTACTAGCAACAGGAAGTGAAGTAGCAGCAGCGCTTAAATACTGGATCAAATGCTGAGGCGGCGGCCTGCACCCCTTACTGCAAGCCTTGCAAGACCTTGAAACGTAGTGCTTTCTGCTCACCATGCACTGAATGCTACTGGTGCTCATTCAGCATTTTATTTGCTTTAGTAAACACTGTGGGCACTACACCGTGAATCACATACTGCCTTCATCAAGGCTTCATGATCAGACTGACATTCAATGAACCAAGCCTATGCACTTGCGTGCAGTTGCAAGACTTTTCTCAGAGAGCAACAAAAGCAGGTCCGAGCAGTGTGCCTTGGGATGATCATATGCAACGGATATTAAATAGAGATATGAGAGCAATCCAAAACATGTTGGTGTACACCAGGACTAGGCATGAGTGATGGAATTGCAAACCCTTTCTTAAACTCTCAACCACTTTCTCCCTGACCAGTTGACTCATGGTGGCTGCCAATGTCTCTGGATAACAAATCTGGTCTAGGTTTGCTCCCATCACAAACAACTTCAGGAACCCTGCTGGGCAATTCTTACCCAACATAAATTATTATTAATAAATACCATCAGCCATAGCATTTACTGCCATCGGCCTCGCTACCCAACATAAATGACAGAGTGTCAGCAGAGGTGGGCCCCACACCTTCACCCCCTTTTGGTATCAATCCCTTTGCACACAAATGCTGTAACTCTGCTTCAAATGGAAGTAGCAAGACTGCTTCAGTCAAATCTAGGAGCAAGTGCCAGAGGCGCAGGCTCAGCTTACTAATGCTTACTCTTCGGTAGCAGGTAGCGCATAGCCCCAGTACTAACCCAATAGTAGAGACTGCAAACACGCCAATACTGCTTGAAACTTTGGTTTAATATTTAAGGATGCCACGTTGTGACAGTTTTGCTCTGAGAGCCAAAAGAGTACAACTGTAAGGTAGCAGGCTACCAACAACAGTGCTAAGCTTGTATCATTTCACTGCCATCAAAGGCATTGACGCGCACATTCAACAAGGCAGCGATCCGCTGCATCAACTTGTCCTGACATGCACATCACCACATGTGTTGTACTTGCACGTCACATGCTTACAACAGCAATCAGCACTGTCCACACATACTTAAATATGATATATCATGTGACATGTGACTGTATGTTGTGATCATATGATGTGATGCATTACAATACGGTGCAACAGCCACAGACCATCTATGACTATGGCATTGCACGAGCACATTATGCTCCCATAACCGAACATATTGCAGCAATGATCTATTACACGCACACCGGTCCTTGTCCAGCCAAACCCTGGGCCAACGTGAGTGCTATGAGGCCCTGCTTGATTTACCCACAGTGTTGTGGGCCGCATTGCACCACACAACAGCCTTGAACACAGTTGTGCATAGCGATTTGATTTAGGCAACAACAACTTCAACACAGTTGCGAGCCGCTGTTTTTGGCTGTTGAGGTGCCACGTATGCAAGTAGACTTCTTTCCTTGCTGCACCCGAGCAGGTGCTTGGCCTGAACGGACCATTGTCTCACGGACATAAAGGCGCATCAATACCTGGTCTGACGACGCGGCTGCCACTCCATTTCCAGCATAACCACATGCTTGGCATACTGTGCCCGAACATTGGGAGAAATGATACATCCCCATATAGTCATACCGAATGCGGCGTGTGTCTGCAAGCTGCTTGCAGCAGGCCACAAGGCACCGTGCAGGGCATTGGGGGCTACCAGGCTGGCTACCATCCCTGTACTTCTTGTTTGGCGTCAATGGTTGTCCAACACAAACAGTCCGCAATATGTCTGGATTCAGTTCGTAGGTTGCGTCTGTGTCCAAAGGAAGTTCACTGGTCGTAGTGTTGATGGTCAAAGCTCCTGACCGTACCACGGGCTGTAGCAACTGTTCCATGAGGCCATCAACCACCCAAGTGCCACAGCAAGCCCAGGTGCAGTAATCCATAGGCTGCCATGTGATGATATCAGCCTCAGTAGAGGCTTTGTCATGGACATTTTGCTGAGTGCTGGTGCGATATGCCCCAATAATGTAACCATCGCTTGTGAACATTCCACAGGAAGGGTCTGCTTTGCAGGCAGCTAATGTTGCTGACAGGTTGTGAAAGGGCTGAGGGCCAGGCTGTTCCAGACTGAGGGGCGTGATTGGTAGAGAAAAGAGCTGCACTGGGTTGTGAAATTTGAAATCCTGAGGAATAGTAGCTGAGGGCACTTGGTTGGGTTTGAAGGTGAAGCCGGGGATGTCACAGATGGCTTGGGTTGTTGCTGCAGAAGTTGACGTTGCCTGAACAACCTGGCATTGTATGCCATGCCGGAGCACCCCTGCAAGCACAAGCAACGCCGCCAGATAGACTTTACAATGCCTGAAAGCTGCTGCATCGTCCGTGAAGAATGTGGCGAGCCCAAGTCGCCATGCCTTTCAGCGAACGGCTCAGCAGGCTGCTGTAGGCCGGCCAATGCTGCTGAGCACTAGTGCACTGATACAGCAGCTGAGCAGCCACAGCACTGTGGCAGCTGCTGCCGCATACGTGAAAGTAATCAACGTAATTAGCAACTGACATCAATCACGTGCACGCGGCTGCAAAGCACGATTGTGCTTGTGATCAAGCTATAAGGAGCCCGATCCAACTTGCAGATCCCAAAGCTGGTACAGCGACAGTACGTTGAAGCTTACCTACAACTATCAACAGTACAAGCCCTGAGTGTTTATGATTCATGCTGTTAGTGCTTCACAGGTAAAGTCTTGTGGCCTGAAGCTACACTGTACTCGCGGCTCTTGGTTGGGGGACTCAGTCGTTTACCAACGCAAGTTAACAGTTCATGGTGCTGAGCGGCGTCCGGGCTCACCGCGAGCTTGCTGGCCAAGCCCGGCGAAAAAGACCAGCGACGCTTTGGTTCGGGCTTTCGCGCACACAGTGCCACCATATCGTTCGCATATACTGCTTACGATTGGCTGTCAGAAATATCTGAGCTTGTGGCCACACCTACTTGTTGCACTACAGGCACGTGTAGCACTTTCTATGGCCTGCTCATTGGCAGTTTCGTTGAGCACATAGGCCTTTGGTGCTGCTTGTCTGCTTGGATTGCATTGCAACAGCCACCATTCCCAAGAATTGCAAGTGATCGATTAAGACTTATTGTGGGACCTATGTCCCCCAGTGAACAGCGGTGGCAACTGCCAAAAAAGTTCTGCTGTACTCGCAGTATACTACGCAGTATATTATCAGCTACGTATACGTAGCTGATATCTGTAGCCAGCAGTCTTTTTGAACGACGGGCTGATGCAACAGCAGTGCAAATGATAACCTGGGCTAAATCTCATTATGCACCGTGCATACAGAGGCTGTACCGTGTATGAGCGGCTGTAAACAGCACCAAATCAGTTTCACAAGTGACCCATCACGCAAACCCGGGGCCTGTCTCTGCCATCGGTGTACAGGTTTAAAGAGAGCAGGAGCTGGTATTTAGCCAGGGGGACAGGCCCCTGTTGCCAGCAGTCTTCACATCTTCAACAGCAATTAATGCGATATCTAGTTCGTTGAAGACAACGTTTCTCCCGCCACAGAAGACTGACCAGGCAATGCATGTCTCCAGCAGCTGCCGCACCTGGTCCCTCTGCACTGACAAAAATTGGGGCGAATGAAAAACTAACCAGGCGAGCCTGAGGCGCAAAATAGCACCCGTGATTCTAGTCAATCGCCTTAACCACTCGGCCATCACCGCCATATGGCGTGCAGACTGTTGTCGCAGCCCATGTGCATGGCACTCACGCGGTAGAATCTTTCGCGGTGAGCAGGATTTGAACCTGCGCGGGAACTCCCAATTGATCACAGGCGGGTGCTGTCGATGCATTTACGAGTAGAATTGCCGTCTCTGTCTATCAACCTTGATTTTTGACAACTTTCAAAAAATCGCGGTTTTTGCCCCCACCTAACAATACAAGTAACAGTTCTTGGCACTCTCTATATTTTCAGAGCACTGCTGCCAGCGAATCATGCTGCAACAACCACCATTCCAATGCACCTTGCAGCGGCTTCCGAGGCCAAGCAACTTGGCATTACTCATGAGCAGCCATACAGCTACAACTGAACAAATGGGCAACAGCTTGATTTCGCACAGCGCTAGCCCACAGCTGGATGGACATGAACTTCTCCATACTGTGAGGCTCAGGGTTTCAGGACCCAGCAAAGGGCTTATGACAACTACTGCTTGCCGCGGACCTGTGCAGTGATCACTACTAAAGTTGAAAGGCCAACAAGGGGTAGCAAGCAAGGGAGTTGAGAGGCCCTCAAACAGTGTGATAAGTACAAGCTTACTGATCTCAGAGGTGTAGCAGCACAGGATGTGCAATGAAAGTATTCAAACGGCGCACTACATACTGCTGGGTCCAATGTCAAATGATGTGACAGTTACTTGCACCTGAGACACAAACCCAGCAGCACATGGCATACTTTTTGCTGCAAAGAATCTGCTGCAGTGCTGTACGTTACGGTAACGTCGCAGCATTGCTGCTCGGCACGTGAGACAGCTACCCAACAATACATGCTGCACCATTGCAGTATTGCAACACTGAAAACATGATGCTTTGCAGCAAAAGCACGTTCCTCACAGTTGGAGACTGGCAGCTAGCTACCTGGGGCTAGAGTCTTGATGTCAACACCCTGCAAAGTCACTTATGCGATAGACACCTCTGAATAATCAGCCTCATCTCAACATGCAATGTTCCGTTTATACCCCAGGTACAGTACCTTGACTTGTGGTGATACTGCTTTGACAATGACATGCCATGTGCCACAAGTGTGCTGAACAACACACACTGCCTAGTCACTGCAGCCGTTGCCACAGATGCCAACAATAAGGTCAAACAAGTAACCAGTAATTGGCCTTAGCCTCCAGATACAGTGCTACAACCCTAAAACAGTCATGACCCCACAGTGCAAAGCTCAGCTCACACACTCTGCATGCTTCACACAACAATAAGATGGTGTATTTGAACTCACAACAACAAGACAATGTATATGGAGTCCATTTGAAGACCATCAATACATACCAATTATGTAAAATGAGGTCTATGACTGATTCAATGCCCTGCTGGCACATGCTAGACTGCTCTGGTGATGATCAGCCTGCAGTGCCCAGCAGCTGCTGCTTCAAGTAGTCCACAAACAACCGCTGTGCTGCTGCTGGGTCCTGGAGCCTGCTGTATACCATCTTGGTGGCAAGCTTCAAGAAGGATCGCTTGTGGCGACGAAGCTCTGAGATGGCAGCAGCAGTGATAGCAGCAGCAGCAGCAGGAGCAGCGATGTTACTCCAGCAGTACATTGTGACTGCTTGCAGCTGGTTTGGAGATATGGACAAGACTGATGAGCTGTGGTCGAGGTTTACACAGCCAGCCGGGCCATCACTGCAGTCATTGCAGCAGGAAGATTTTGTGTGATTTGTACGCTGGTAGAAAACCGCTAGTAAATGAAGTTCAAGAGATAAACGGCAACAACCCCATCTGTTAAAACAGACGCTGTAGGTCACGACATGGCGGTTGGTACTCTTTCAACCAAGTCAACTCAACCGTGCTGAAAGGACTAGTCTTTGTATAATCCAAGTGGCTGCTCTGATACACATAGCTAATTTGAACAGGTCTGAAAACGCTCAACATATAAATAGAGTGAGCAAGTGTAGAGTGAGCAAGTGTGGCCACTCTCACCCGCTAATGTAACATGTTTGACCAGCTGTAATTTCCCTGCTTGGCCCAAATCTACCAGGCAGCCAGATGTGCCACCCTCTGGAGACAACTGCTGTACCTCCATCACACATGAGATCACATCCTACAGCAGCAGCAGCAGCAGCAGCAGATCAAGAAGCAGCAGCAGTGGAGGGAGCAGCAGCAGCAGCAGATCAAGAAGCAGCAGCGGCAGCAGCAGCAGATAAAGAAGGAGCAGCGGTGGAGGGAGCAGATGCATTCCAGCAACCAACATTCTTCTGTTATTACAAAATGGACAAATGCCTGTCAGCGGTGAGTGTGACAGGAATGCAAGTGATGGTATAGTACTATCAAAGCTGCACTGCTTGCAGCGAGCAAGTGACAAGAAAGTCACCAAAACACTACAGCAGATGTTGGCCCGTGCGATCACCATGCTCTTGAAGTGCCTCTTCAACTGACCTGCACAGCTCTATCCATTTCATGGAGCACATTCGTCCCCAGCAGTGCAGGATTTGTAGTGGCAATGTTGGGCTTCAGCTCTCCAACCATTTGACCCTGGTGCAGCAGCTCTGAGTCCTGCAAACCGCTCAACTCATCTGCAGGGTGGGCCACTGCTGCTGCTGCTGCTGGCTGCTGCTGCTGGTGTTGTTGGGTGAGTGTGCCTGTTGCTGCAGCTGCTATTGCTGCTAGGACTGCAGCTTCATCAGATGAGCCTACATGTGGTACACGAGATACACTCTGTTGATAACAATCTGTTAGTAACACTGTTAAAAGCTGATGTATAACACTGTTATAGGCTCATGTGCAACGCTGTCAAAAGCTGCTGCGTGCCACGGCTGCTTGCTGTTCTTTGCATGTGTTGCAGATACATTGAAAGGATTAGGAGAGTTGGAAAAAAGACCCTTTACCATAATTGGTACCTAGGACTAGTTGTGAAAGTAGCTCGGCACAAACATGTGCTGATTTGCAGCTTTCCTGCATCATCCTTGGAATACTTCACAGCTCTTGTGAGCAATTGCCAGGTCCAACCAGGCTAACACGGGTTCTGAGTCAGGCTAGCGAGGGTTTTGGATCAGGCTGGCTTACCAGGTCTTATGGTGAACAAAGGAGCATCCCAGCGGTTGCGGGCATCAGGCGTCTCAAAACGGCCAGCCAAGTCCTGGAACCTATGATGAAAAAAGCAGGGAATGCAGTCTGCGTGCTTTTTTCTGCATCTTTTCACTGCTGGTGAGTGCCTGTGACTCATTTGCCGAACTACTGCACCAGCAGTACTTGCAGGCAAGTCCTGGCAGGTTCTGTGTGGTGTGAAAAATACTAGGACATGGTGAGCAGCCAGTTTGCAGATAGACAGGAAGCTTTGGAATGAGAACTTTGCTGCTGCTAATCTACTTGGAAAAGTAGACAGCACTTGAACATTCAATACAAAGGTTAAATTGTTACAAATGTTGCACTAATGAAAAGGTTTTCAGACTTACACGGCATCAGAGTACTTTTGGTCGTTGTGTCTTCTGCTATTCCACTCCAGGCAGGTGTCTACTGGTGTGTCAACATGAACCATGCAGTACCTGGTACCAGCTGATCTAGCTACACACCACAACTCATAGCGATAACCCTGCACAAACCCACACAGGAAGAAGCATACTCTTGAACACTATCGTGAAAAACACACTGTAGTTTGTTGTGAAAGATACGAGACATGAAGTTATGTAACAAGATTACTTTGGAAAATGGTTGTGTCAACTCTGAATGCACGGTAATGGGACTGGATGTATTTTTGGCTGGTTTCTAGGACAGCTGCTGCTGCAGCAGTGCTGAAACGACCTTGAGAGGGCCTAGTTGGTTTAGGGCCTGGTCATACGAATGCAAGAGGTCAGTAGGCATAGGGAGATGCTGCAGGGCCTATTTTATAGCTGCATGATGATGCTGATGAAAGGCTGTCAGCAAGGTTGGTTCTTGTCAAGCAGATGGCCACAGATGCTGCCGCTTTTGCCACTGGTGTTGTTGCCAATACCTTGATGTTGTTAAGAGAATCAAGGATGACGACAGTCTTCTTCGAAACTGTTCGTTCAACTGCTGACTTCAAAGCACCGCGAGTCTTCTTCTCCTCAACACTGCCTACATGATGCATGGACTAAGTCATTTTGTTGCTGTTGAACGACATACGTTGCATTCACAGCTGTTGGCTGGCGCATGACATACTTTGGTATGCTGTGTTGCGGTGTAAATGCAATGATGGCTCGTCTACCACATGGACTGGGTGGCTGGGCTGTAGCAGTTCTAACAGCTTGGCAGCTACAGTGCTTTTGCCACTGGAAGGCTGCCCGGCAATAACAATGAGAGGCATTCAATGCTGCTGAACGTCTAAATGATGATTGAAGCCAACTGAACCGACTTGCGGTGTTGTTAGGTCAACAAGCGGAGAATCGCAAGAGCTGCTGTGATCTGCTGCACAACTGTGTAGTGATTGGCTGTTGCTGCGCATGCATCAACCTTCCGTTCATTTATATTGTCGAACTGGCGCTTCTCTGGGCCGCTTGCGCAGCTCCTGAGTGGTTTATCCCTGTCTCTTTACCTCCTGTCACTGCCAGCCAGCGGTGCTTTGATATGACTCTGGGCTCCTGATTGATCGTTCCTTTAGCCTTCCAAGGCTACTACATCTTTCTTGCTTCAACACGATACGATCAGCAACTTTCTCGAGTTGAGTTGGTAGCCCGATCCGGGCTATGTCCCGTCAGGGTCAAGATATTAGCAGGGCCACAAACAACCAACATGGTCAGAGACATGGACGCGTTGGTGGCCCTGGCAGGGGTGGCAACCGTGGACGGTAATATACGGCGCAGGCCGAAACAGTGGCCACATTACCCTTTACATGAACCATATGTGATTACATACACCAATAATGCAGGCACGGAGGACCTGGTGCTCCAGACGCACCTGCCCAGCCAGCACGCACTGATCGTGAGCCAGCACCAGCACCAGGTAATCCTTGAACGTTGAACAATCACCTTCGTACTTGCTGTATATGAGCCTCATTCAACGCTACTAATACCCCGTATGCAGTGCACACTGTAGGCTCCTGGGCCAATATTGTGAAGAAGGGACCTGCTAGCAACGATGGAGCCAATTCGGCCCCAACACCAGGTAATCTTCCGCCTTTCCGTTTCTAATCGTTGCTGCTTACCATGCTCCAGTGTGGTCGTCGCTGTGCAGCCTGCATTCATTCCCCCAGACACACACTCAGGAGCTGGTTGGTCCTGCTGCTGTACCATTGGGACTGCAGATAACAACCAAGCAGAAACCGCCAGTCAGCCCCAAACAAGTCAGCCCCAACAGCCCCCACCTGATCTTTTCCGATCAGGAGAGCTAGCGTTTGGCAACTTCGATGATGAAGTGCAAGCAGAGGTGCGCCTAGCTGTGGACATTACAGCATGGCATGGCAAGCTACAGTGATGGGCACAGGCCCCAGCAGCCCATGTGCTCGGTCAATAAATCACACACAGTCAATAACACACAATCACAACAGCCCGGTATTCCTGGCTGGGCATATTCTCAATCAGCCTTGCATGCGGGAACAGCTTGACTCCTGCATGCCTACATGACAATCCCCACAAACTGCACAAGCCATTTACAGGCCTTGCCAGCAGTGTTGGATTGACCACTACTGTCCACTAAGCCAGCCGTGATAGACTTACCTTGTAGCCAACATATGCTGCTGCCGGTGTGTCAGCTGCCAGCTTCAATCCACCATAGGTCAGGGCCTTCTGTAGCCCAAGTGACAGCCGATTCTTTCCCTCAACATTGCTGCTGACGGCGCTCCTGGTTAACACACAACATTGTCGCCCGTTTCGAGCATAGTTCGAGTCGCAAGTTTGCTCGTGTTTCAGTCGAGAACCTGCTGAAATGTCTCCTTGATTGCAGCAGAAAGCTTCAGCAGCAGCAGCGGCAGGAGACACGTCCGCACCAAAGCAGCCAGCAGCGCCACCAGCACCTGCAGCAGCCCGCCCGGCGCCTCCTGCAGCAGCAGCAGCAGCAGCCCCACCACCTCCTGCAAGGCCAGCACCCGGTGCTGTCGCCTCACCCAAAAGATCCAGCAACCCCCATCATGCAGGACACATGGGCGGCAACCCCAGCAACCTTGGCAACCCCCATATGGGCCCTGCAGGACAGCCACTGCCGCCACCACAGCAGCAGCAGCATGGCAGCAACCCTGGATCAGCACCTCACCCGCCTGCTCCTGCAGGAGGGCCACCGCACATGCACCACGCCAATCACGGCGGTGGACACGGCGGTGGACACCGGAAGGGTGGCGGCGGCGGGGGCAGCGGAAATTGGGCTCATCGGGGCGGACCGCAAAACCCCGGCGAGGGCGGACATATGCATGGCGAGGGGGGCCACAGGGGCGGACCTGGCAGCCGGGGCGGCGGCGGGTATGCAGCCGCAGCTGGTCCTGCAGGACAGGTGAGCGGCAACCCCGGCAAGGTTGCTGCTGCTCAGGCTGGCAGTATGAATCCTGCAAGCATTGCAGCAGCAGCGGGGCCTGGCGGGTACCCCCAGCAGCAGTACGCAGTGCAGCAGGGACAGATGCCGATGCATATGGGAATGATCTATCAAGGGATGCCGTATACTCCTTATGCTGTGTATTCCCAAGGCTATTCAGCACCAGCAATGGTGTATGGGCCTCAGTATTCAATGCCCGGATATGGGCCAGGGCAGTACGGATACATGCAGCAGCAGCCTGGCGCTGCTGTGACAGGCCAAGCAGCAGCCGGACAGCAGCATCAGCAGATGCCGCCACAGCAGCAGCAGCAGCACCACGCAGCACCGCACCAGCCTCACCCCCAGCAGCAGCAGCAGCAGGGCGGCAGCCTTCAGCAGCCACAGCAGGGGCAGCAGCAGCAACAGCAGCAGTTTGCACATGCTGGTGGCGCACCGCACCCAAGACACCAGCAGCAGCAGCAGCAGCAGCCTGGGGGTCAGCAGGCGTCACATGGATCAGGAAGTTCACAGACGCCAGTTCACCATCAGACGCCTCCTGCACAAACCCCACCAGCAGCAGCAGCAGCAGCAGCACATGGTACTGCAGGGCCTTCATCAGCCCCTACTCCAGCTGCTGCTGCAACCCCACATGCGCCATCACATGGACCAGGCAGAACTAGCCACACAGCAGCACCAGCAGCAGCAGCAGCAACGCCACATGGCTCTTCAAGCCCCAGTTTGGTCAAGCCTCCTGCCAAGAAGATTCTGCAGATCGTAGATCCAAAGACACAGCAGCAGGTGAAGGTAGAATCCAAGGACGCCAGCTCAGGCAAAGCCAGCCCTGTGCCAGCAGCACCAGCAGCAGCAGCGGCTCCAGCAGCAGCAGCAGCGGGTGCTGTTCCTCCTCCTGCTCCTGCTGCTCCTGCTGCTCCTTCTACACCTGCTCCTGCTGCTGCTCCTGCAGCTACTGGCAGCAGTGCGTTGCCTATCACGCCACCTAGGCAAGCCACGCCGCCAGGTAAAGTTGGTAGTGCTGCCATCCCTATTGTCCCTCCTCAGCCTAAGCAGCCAAAGGCACCAGCAGCAGCAAAGCCTGCGACGGCAGCAGTAGGCAAGGAGGCCAAAGCAGCAGCAGCAGCAACGCCAGCACCACCAGCAGCAGCAGCAGCAACAGCCAAGCAGGATGATGCTCCTGAGGTGGTGCAAGCAGCAGCAGCAGCAAAGGAGGAGTCTAGATCTGTTGCTGCAGTGCAGGAGACGGCCAAGGCGGCCCCAGCAGCAGCAGAGCCAGCAGCAGCAGAGCCAGCAGCCAAGGTTGAGGCTGAAACTCCAGCAGCAGCAGCAGCAGCAGCAACAGCCAAAGTGGTTGATGTCCCCAAGAATGCACCAGCAGCAGCAGAGGTGGCAGGAGCACAGGAAAGCAAGCCAGCAGCAGCAGGTGATGTAAAGGAATCAACCACACCTGAGGCCACAGACTCAGCAACAACAGCAGCAGAGGGCAAGGCAGATGATGCGGCTTCAGCTGGGCCCACCAAGCAGCCATCACCAGCAGCAGCAGCAGCAGAGGAGCTCAAGGAGCAGCCATCATCATCAGCAGCAGCACAACAGCCTGCTGCAGACCAGAAGCCAGCAGCAGCAGCAGCAGAGCAGCAGCAGGAAGCTCCCAAAGCCCCTGAGCAGCCAGCAGCAGCAGATTCTGCACCAGCGGCAGCAGCAGATCCTGTGGCACCACCACCACCAGCAGCAGCAGTAGCAGCAGCAGAGGAACCAGGGAAGCCTTCGTCAGCTGCTGACCTTAAGAAACAGCCCAGTTGGAGTGAGATGGCCCAGTCAGCTGCCAGGTCACCTGTGAGTAAGCCTGTGGTGGTCCCACGCACAGCGTCTACTGAACTTTCCCCTGCTGCTGCGACTGCTGCTGCCACTACTGCTGCCAGCGGGAAACCACCAGCACCACCTGCAGCAGCAGCAGCAGCAGCACCTGCCACAAATGGTCCTAGCAAGGAGGCGGATGCAAAGCCAGCACCAGCAGCAGCAAAGGAGGCTGCACCTGCTGCTGGCAACCCTGCACCTGCTGCTGCCAATCCTGCACCTGCTGCTGCTGTTAACCCTGCGCCGGCCAAGGGCAAGAAGGGCAAGAAGGTGTATGATGAGAAGCTGTCATCTGATATGTATGACACCTTCAGATCACCCGTACAGCCTGCTGCTGCTGTCGCTGCTGCAGAGGCAGCATCACCAGCAGCAGCAGCAGAGGAGGAGCCAGCAGCAGCAGAATCCAAGGAGCCGCCTGCAGAGACAGTAAGTGGTGGAGCTATTGTGCTGTGTTTTTTTGCATTGCAAGTGAGGATGCATGCTCATAGTGACTAATCTAGTTGCTTTTTGCAACACATCAAGGGCTGTGACGAATTCAGGACTGCATGATATGACAGTGTGATCAAGAGTGTGTGATGCTGCTTTGAGGCTCGGCTAGAAACTCTGGACATGGCTAGATCAATGCACACGCAGTCAGTCTCAGAAGAACATGCAGCACTGAAAAGAATCAGTCAGCAGCCAATGAAGCAGCCATCGAATCTGCGAGCTCAGGCAACTGCACCTCTTTCCTGCTCATTGTGCCTTGTGCTCTCCTTCTGCTCCCCCAGCCCATCCGCACAGAGTCAAACGCTGACGAGTCCTGGGAAGAAAAGGCCGAGAAGGACGAAGCAGCACCAGCGGCAGCAGCAGCAGCAGAGCAGCCACCGGCGGCCGGCACTGGCGGCTCACCATTCTCGGCGGCGGACCGGACGGACGACGACGGGCGCCGGCGCTACACTCTTGATTTTTTGAAGAAGCATCGGGATGATCACAAGGAGCGGCCTGAGATTTTGCAGGATGGCGAATGGATTGGGAACCCTGGCGAGGCGGCTGGTGGAGGTTTTGGGGCTGCTGGGTTTGACAGGGGGGCTTTGGGGCGTAGAGGCAGCAGAGGAGCCGGCATTGACAGGTGGGCTTTTGTTAGTAAGGACGTTGGTTTGATAGATGTAACAACATATCAGTTTGACATCAATATATTGACGGAGCCTAGGGGTTGTAGTTGGCCTCAGTTGTCAGCGAGTTGTGTGCTTGTTTCTGCTGCTGCAACTTGGTGGCTTCTGTGCTCATGTACAAATGCTGCTGCTGCGGCTGTTGCTGCTCTAGTTGCCACCTGCCTTCACCACAGCAACCGGAGCAGCAACAGTCGCAGCAGCAGCAGCAGGAATCACGCCCTGCTCTCCTTGACATACAGCATGCACTCCCATTGATTGGGGCTTTGTTTCTATCATACGTTGCTGCATCTCCCTCACACCCAATACCACCAACAGCACACAGTACTGCTATAACTGAACAACATCTGCTGCTGGTGCTTTTTGCTGCTGCTGCTGCTGCTGCTGCTGCTGCTGCTGCTGTGGTGTGCTGTGATATCCTGTTGGCTCTATTTGTAGGATGGACTCAGATTGGGGTGCAGGTGGTGGTCGTCGTGGGGGCGGACCCCCAAGTGGCATGGTTCGTGACGGCAGCTTCCGTGACGGACGTGACGCACGTGGGGTGGCGGACCGAGCCCTCAGGGGACCGGCCGACAGACAAGCCAGCACACGCACAGGTGCAGCACCTGTTTGAGTCTTTGCGGCGGCCTGATTGCAGTACTGATATGTTTCTTCAAGTGACGGATGACATTTTTGCTTAGCGCATTATTTTGTCACACTAAAGGGCGGGGGTTCAAGTCCCCTCTCTCTCGTCAACAATGGGTTTGATTTTGGCCCTGCTATAGCGCGTGCAGAATGTCTAACACATGCAAGTTTTCTTAGAATAGGCTCACTTATTTGTATTGTATCCACTTGATGAGAGGTGGAATTGCTTGATAAGATTCTGCTAGCAGCAAGCCCGTGTAAACAACTGTATGATGCTTCCCCATACTGTTTTTGTGACACATTGCTGCTGCTGCTGCTGGTGGTGGTGGTGGTGCTGCTGCTGCTTGTGTAGGTGCTGATGGTGACATGTGGGCTCGTGGTCGTCCGCTGCCTCCCGCCAGGCAGGGGGCAATGGGCGGTGGTGGCATGAGGGGGGCAGCTGTGGCCAACCTGCCAGCACTGCATAAGACAGAGAGTGCATTCAAGGTGTGTGAAGTGTGTCAAATATCGAGCAGATGTATAGCTACTATTGACCAATCATGCATTGTCAATTTTACGATATTCAGTGAATAACAGCATAGGAACTTTACTTCCTCCTACGAAGACGATAGGTACTATCCACCCTTGCATAAATGCTTATGAATCAGTCTTGAAGTCACACTATAAAAGTCGAATTTGTCATGATTTTGCATAGTACCTGCAACGTTTGTCCGCTTTTAAAATGGGGCGCGGGGCCGATGGCAGAATTGCTATGGCTAATGGGTAACTTATATATATATAGTACTTGCAAGTTGATCATACATATGTACTCAATTGCAGAGGGTTGTTGGTGCTCTAACAACAACATGCTGCACTGAGCCGCAGAGTTGGTTGCAGCAGCTGGACGGCTAACCGCTTCACTGACACCTACACAATTGTTGATTGATGACAGCTTGGCTAAAACCCAATCGGTAAAAAAAAAACCATATGTTTTCTATTTTGTCTGCACAGGTTGGTGTGACCCGCACTGATGACCCCGAGGAAGAGGCCAAGCAGAAGGCCTTCAAGGGCATCCTCAACAAGCTTACCCCAGATAACTTTGAGCGCCTGAGTCAGCAGCTGCTGGATGTTGGAATTACAGAGGCAAAGACGCTCATCGGACTTATTGCACAGGTGCCAAACTGGTTTTCATCTGGGCTTTTTTCTGTTGATAAAGTAATAATATCTGTCAGCGGGTTTATTCTTCTGCAGCAATAGCTGCTGGGTGTGAGTGCAGCTGCTGCTGCTGCTGCTGCTGCTGCCAGATGTCACTGTGTACCATCAGGCTGAATGAATACGGATTGGATGCGTCCAATCTGTCGCAGTGTGGCACCTCCGTGTAAACCTTGTCTCTTACACTTCCAATCATCGAAAGGGCTATTTCCAGCACTGCTTAATCAATATGACAAGGCACAGCGACAGTGGATTGGCAACTCATTACCCCCTAACTTGCTTTCTGCCCTGTGCCGTTGTTTCTGTTGTCTTTTGACAACTTGTCACGTGTTTTGCTGAATATCTCTTTTTGATACAAAAAAAAAGGAGAAGAAGAAGAACAGGGAACAGGAAACATTTTTTTTTCTGCATAAAGAAAAGGGAAAATATTGTCGTTCTATGCTCTGTGCTCAGGTGTTTGACAAGGCCCTGTTTGAGCCCCACTTCTGTGAGCTGTACAGCGAGCTGTGCTACGTGCTGCAGAAGAAACTGCCAGAGTTTGATGACCCAGGTCCGTACCATGTTATTTACTTTTTTATGAATTGTATGAATTGTAAAGAGAGGACTGTTACACGTGGATACTTGTCATGAAAAGCACACCATCAAAAGCACAGCACTATGAATATGATACAGCCAGCTCTGCCTATTTTTTTGCTACAGACCACACCCTGGATACCCTCCAGCCAGTTTTACCACCTGTAAGCAGTCAGTTGGAGAGCCGTAAGCCTGAAAATCTGCTGCTGCTCACTTTTCATGCTGCTGTTGGTTGACATTGACTCTCAATCCGGGAGACCACTCTCCTGACTCAATTTTGCTGCCTGCTGCCATCTTGCTGCTGTCTGCTGCTGCTGCTGCCGCTGGTTAACGTTGTTGGGCTACATCTGTACTCAATCACTCACAGAGTCTCCACAGGAGGAGGGCAGGACAAAGCGCAAGCTGAACTTCAGGCGGTTGCTGCTGAACAAGTGCCAGGAGGAGTTTGAGAAGGGAGATGCCGCCATGAATGCCGTAGCGGAGAGAGAGGCTAAGGAGGCACAGGGAGGAGGGGATGAGAAGGTGAGAGTTTGTATTTGTTAGGGCTTTGGGACTTTTTTCACCATAAATCTAGAACAAAATTGAGTAAAATAATACCAAATTTACTGAAAAACACATCAAAATTTGTGTGTTGGGAGATGCTGCCATGAATGCCGTGGCTGAGAGAGAGGCTAAAGAGGCACAGGGAGGAGGGGATGATAAGGTGAGAGTTTGTATTTGTTAGGGCTTTGGGACTTTTTTTACCATAAACTTAGAGCAAAATTGAGTAAAATTATACCAAGTTTACTGAACAACACATCATGAAGTTGTGTGTTGGGAGATGCTGCCATGAATGCCGTGGCTGAGAGAGAGGCTAAGGAGGCACAGGGAGGAGGGGATGACAAGGTCAGGGGTTGAAGTTTTCTTGGAGGGTTTAGGTTTTTTCTGATACGTAATACATGGTCAGTTCTAAAAGTGAATACATTATACCAGAAATACTTAAAATACATCATGAATTTGTATATTGCGAGGAAAATCCGATATATAGTTGGTATCCAATGTTGTTGATATGCATGCATGATATGTAGGTTCATCATTCCTCTGGCATTTCCTTGCAATTCCTTTGATAGGCAGTTCTTGTATGCCGATGCTGATTCAAGATGGCAGTGCGGCTCATAACAAGCTGAATGCTGGTCATTATTCCGTAAGTGCTGTCATTGATTCCTTCTTAATTTGAAAGTCTTATGGTTTTTATTATGACCTGTTTGATTTGTGTTTGGTATGGTATGGTATGGTATGGTATGGTATGGTATGGTATGGTATGGTATGGTATGGTATGGCATGGCATGGCATGGCATGGCATGGTATGGTATAATGTGGCATGGCATGGCATGGCATGGCATGGTATGGATCTTGATCTTGCCCTTGATCTTGATCTTGATCTTTGTGATCTGCTGCTGCTGCAGGATGATGAGGAGAGCAAAGATGAGAAGTCAGCAGCAGCAGAGGATGAAAAACCGGAGCAGCAACTCGAGGAGGGAGAAATCCCACCCTCACCGGAGGGTACCGCCAAACAGGTGTGTATCTCTAGCTTCCTGTTTACTCACTCATTCAGCGGCAGCAGCAGCGGTGGATTGCCAGACCTTTCTCAACATCACAAGCTACTGTTGTGTCTGAGCCGGGAAAAAACGTGCTGCTTCTGGGGGGTCTGCTCCAGCTGCTGATAGATCCTTCTGCTCTTCTTCTTTGTTGAGTGTCCCACTATGATGTGGCATCACTGCACTTTCTGCTGCAGGAAAAGGAGGCTGCTGCTGCTGCTAAGCTTGAGAAGCGGCGTGCCGAGGCCCTGGCAGTCCAGGAGGAGCTCAAGGCCAGGCGGAGGGCTCTTGGAAACATCCAGTACATTGGACAGCTGTACAGGTTTGGAATGCTCACGGAAAACATCATGCACAGGTGAGATGAGTTATTTTGTCTGTTACAGTTTTGTCACATTCCTGTTACATTAGTCATGGTAGTTGTGTTGTTGGCTTTTCATCAGTTGGGTTATATTCACAATTAGGAAGATTGCCGATTCTCTTGGGCGATACCGTACTGCCTGTAGTGTACTGCTAGCAGCACATCAGGGTTCAGTGTGATGTCTTGTCATCCCACACCACCCCAAAACAAAGCCTGAATCACTCATGGTCCTTGTTGCCTCCAGTTTCTGATCTACTGCTGCTGCTGCTGCTGCTGTCAAGTAGAGCACAGTTGTGTTCATATCACCTGCTGCAGTATGACAATAGCAGCTGCTCCAACAGCCTCATACCTTTGTTTGTTTGTCCGCTACGCAAATCAACATCGGCTTTACGCAGTACACACTCCTCAGCAAAATTTATCATTCTTATCCTCATCATTGTTTGCTGCCGCCGCCGCCGCTGCTGCTGCTACTGGATGTACTACAGTTGTATCCAGCGTCTTCTGCAGGATGACAAGAACCCTCGTGCTGAGGACATTGAGTGTCTCTGCAAGCTGCTCAGCACTGTCGGCCAGCAGCTGGAGTCGCCCAAAGTGAAAGGCAGGGCAGGAATGACACAAAGCCAGGTGAGTACGAGCTGGTGTTTTGGTGTGCTAGTAAAACAAAGAGAGCTTTGGCTTCCACAGAGAGGGAATGATATGAGTGGATATTTTCTATACTTTACCGTTTCAGAGATGGCTATCCAAACAAGACAGTTTGAGACGGTACCTTCCAACGCTTACCTGCCTTGTTCCAGCTTGCTCAGTGAATATCCTGCTATCCGCACAAGGGCGCTAGATAGCTGCTGCTCCTAGGGTTGCCTGGTGCTAACAGTCACTCTAGAGTTGGCATGAGGTGCTATTCTTCAGTGGAGTGCCAAGCAGCCCGCTGAAGAATACCACCTCATGCCAAGTCTAGACTAACTGTTAGCACCAGACAACCACTGAAGAATAGCACCTCATGCCAAGTCTAGAGTGACTGTTAGCACCAGACAACCCTAGGAGCAGCAGCTGAGGGAGACCTCATCCCTTGCAATCTGTGCCATTGGATCATTATATATTGTACCGTCTTAGACGGTGAAAGTATCCACGGTAACATCCCCTCTATATATATATTGTTTCCAGTCGGTTCTGAAACTAATGCATCAGAATAAATATGAACATTGTCAAATCTATCAATTGTCGTAATGATCGTTTGAATGTTTGTGCTGCTGCCCCGCAGTTGGAGCAGTCGCAGCGTGAGGCAGAGAACAAAGCTCGCACGATGATGGACGTCTACTTTGAGCGCATCCGGCGCCTAAGCCAGTCTGAGAAGCTTGAGAGCCGACTGCGCTTCATGCTGCTGGATGTGATTGAGCAGCGGCAGAGGGGGTGGGAGACGAGGCGGAAGAAGGAGGGACCCAAAAGGATCGAGGTGGGGTTCGAACCTGCAACCTTGGACCAGCCTCCACTGCTGCTGCTGCTGCTGGTGGTTTTTGACTGACCAGTAGCCTGCAAATAGTCCCAAACCTGCTACCTGGAATAAACACATATCATGTACCCTTCAGCCACAGCAATTTTGCAACTCTGCTATGGGCCTTGCCGCCCCTAATAGTACACCCTAAAAACCCAAAACAAGTACAAATATAACTACCTGCTGCCCCATCTTCCATCGTCCACTGTATGTACTAACCTTCTTTTGAGATTTTCCAAGTTTTCTCTCTCAAATCTCTCAAACCCTTTTTCGACTTTCTCACACCTTTTTACAACTGCAGGATGTCCACCGCGAGGCGCTGCAAGAAGCCGCAAACGTGGCTCGTCGGGATGAGCGTGGTGGCCGCGGATCCCTCGACCGGATGGGCAGCGGACGGTCGGACCGCATGGGCGGAGGCGGCGGATTCGGGGCAGGCAGCGGCGACAGCAGGACGGCTCAGGGGCCGGGGCTGCTGCGGCGGGAGGGGATGCTTGGGGCACCTATCAGGGCAAGCTTGGGGCATAGGACAGCCAGTGAGGAGCTGAGCTTCAGGTGGGTGTGGGTTTTTTGTTTTATTTTTTGGGTTTTTTTTAGGGGGGGTGAGGGTATTTGGGGTTAGGTATATGGGGTGTTTGTTGGGTTTGGGGGTTGCTGCCGTTAAACACCACAGTATATGACCAGTGGTCATTCATCGAGGATAGAACAACACGGGGAGAGTCAGCTGCTGTCGTTTTCTTGCAATCAGCTGCTATCAACCCTCTGTATGAAACAGCAACTGCATCTAATATGAGCCAGCAGTACATGTATGTACTACATTACTGCTGTACCCTGCAGCGCCCAGTGCAGTGGGTGCCAAGGAGAAACGTGGGCTCAAAGCTGGTTTTGGACGGGTACAACAAAGACCCTTTTAGGTAGAAAGCAGTGCTTTAGTGTGCTTGGCACATTTGTGTGGCAAGTACACTGCAGCACTGCTTTTCACCTGAGGGCTCGTTGCAGTGGCCGTCAAGGAGAAACATGGGCTGGTTCTAAATGGGTACAAGTAAGACCCTGTAGGATTGATCCCTGTCGCTGATAAAGCTGGTTTTGGACGGGTGTAAACAAAGACCCTTTAGGTAGAAAGCAGTGCTGACCGTGTACATGCCTACCACTGGCTGGCAAGTACACTGCAGCACTGCTTTCCACCTGAGGGATGGTTTTGAGGATGGATGATGTTTGTCTGTCGTGTTTCTTTTGTGACTGGATGACCCCTGGAATTTTAGAAAGATTGATCAGGATTGATCAGGATTGATCTGGATTGATTTGTGCCTGCAGGCCTCAGATGGGCATGTCTGTTGGGCGCAGCCCCATGCGTGGTGCTGCTGGTGCTGGTGATCGCGCTGCTGCTGCTGCTGCTGGCAGCAGTCGTGTTGGCAGCGGCCTGCGTGAGGAGAGCAGGCAACCTCCTCCCCCCAGCAGAGCCGAGAGAGTCTCAGACCCAGCAGCTGGTAAGCAGAAGGCCTTGTACATTAAAAGCCTTTCTGAGCATTAACATCCGCACTAATCCTCTACTTCAGCTTCCTTTGGATTACCACAATTTACTCATTCACTGCTAAACCTGTTCTTACCAATTCCAATTTACTCAGAGATGGTGAACAGTACTAATACTTAATACTTTGCAGCCATAGCAATTTTGCCTGCAGCCCCGTGCTTTTATTTCTCCAAGTGGGTCGATCTCACTCTGCGAGATTGAGGCATGGGGCCGAAGGCAAATCTGCTGTGGCTGCCAAGTACAGAGTATAATTGTTGTCTATCACTTCTGGGTAGCTTGAAGTTGGAAAGAGCGCGTGTAGCAGTATCTTAGTAAGTGAGAGTAAGTCAATTCTCACTTGTGAACAAGGCGGATGTTCGTGCATGACTGTCTGAGCTCCATGTTTGACAAGATAAACACAACATTTAATAGGTGACAGCAATCAGACACCAGTGGCTGCAATGCCTGAGGGGGAGTGTGTCCTGTGCTGTCTCTCCTTGCAGCTGTAGATGCTGGGCGGCCTCCACTGCCGCCTGGTGCTGCTGCCGGTGCTGCTGCTGCTGCTGCCGCCGCTGCTGCTGAGGCTGGTGCTGGTGAGGTGAGTCTGTCAGACATCATTGCAGCTGGCAAGCAGTATGACGGAGGTGTCAAGGGCAAGGCTGCTGAGCTGGCAGGAGTGCTGCTGAAGGTGAGAGAATCCTGCTGCTGCTGCTGCTGCTGTTGTTCTGTGGGTATCTTCTAGGATTAGGAGACAGCCAGAAAGAGGATTGGCCATTTGTTTCCAGCATATAACCTCCCCATGATTCTATGAATCAAATTATCCATGAAACCTAGTGTTGTAATCAGCTCACAACCGCTGATGGTCTGCTACTTGCATGGTATGTCACTTGGGTGCTGGGTGGTCAACGCTCTCCCTCCTGCTGCTGCTGCTGCTGCTGCTGCTGGTCTGGCCGGGACAGGTCCGTCAGGCTGAGGAAGAGGACGAGACAGTCCTGGAGCAGCTGCTGTCAAACTCTCCTGCCCCTGCTGTTGGACTGGTGGCACTGCTCAAGGAGGCACTGGACACCAGGGGTGTGGAGATGGAGAAAAGGCTGGCGGGACTCCAGGTGAGTGGGGGCCTCAATGATATTAATTTGTTTATTATTATTTACTATTTCTTGCTGTTATTTACTATTATTTATCATTGCTGCTGCGGTGGTGGTGGTGGTGGCAGCGGTGCTGAAAATCTGGCGAGAACCTTGTTTTGAAATGACTTTGAGTTCCAGTTGAGTTCACAGATAACGAGGACACTTGTTGACACATTGCGTTGGTGACATTATTATAAATGCCTGTAAATAAAAATCCATTGCCTGTGCAGTTGCCTGTGCATTTGCCTGTGCATTTGATGCACATGGGGTGTTGTAGTGGTGTGCGTGAGTTGAAGGTTGCCTGTCAAGGTTGTGGGTAGAGATCTGCATCATTCTGCTGGCCTGGGTCCCTCTGCTATAAGCAGCATGGTACCGTAGTGTTGGATAATGCCATTGCTATGCCAGCAGCCTGTGGCATCATCGGATGCAAGATTGTTGATACTTTAATCATGGTATAACACTTCTTTTATTGTATATTTACTATCGTCTGATAACTCCCTAACTTCTACTGTCTGCTTCTCTTCCTGCAGCCGTTCCTGGAGGCTCAGCTGAAGTCGACAGACAGCACGCTCATCACAAAGTCCGACATGACGACCGCGCTGTTGGCACTCATCGGACTCCTGCCGGACTTGATGGAGGACGTGTTGATCGCTCCCTTCCTCGTCGCGGAGGTGGTTGGACATTTCTTGGCCGCCGGACTGCTGACGTGCAGCTTGTCGGACGTGGCCAAGGCCGTGAAAGAGGCCGGAGCGGAAGATGCCGCCGCCGCTGCTGCTGCTGCCAAGGCGGACGGGGAGGATGAGGAGGACGACGAGGGCCTGGAACCTCCGTTGATCGACGGCGAGAAGGCCTTGCCTATGTTGGTGATAGTGGCAAACGCAATCAAAGTGAGCCACAGTCAAGACATATACATATTTTTTTGCATTATCCATCTGCTGGCGTGACTCAGTATATATATATAACTATATATAACTATATAACTATATATATATTATATATATAGTTATCATCAATCTGCTGCAATAAAGTTTGTCAGCTGCCACTGCTGCTGCTGCTGCTGCTGCTGCTGCTGCTGCTGCTGCTGCTGGTGCACCTGTGATCTACAGAGCATTGAGCGTCCTTTTGGCCTCTGCTGGTTGACCTCACAGCTGACCGCTGCTGCTGCTGCTGCTGCTGCTGCTGGTGTAGGCTGCTTCTGGTGAAGATGCTGCCAAGTCCGCCTGGTCCGCTGCTGCCATTGACCAGGCCTCACTGCTGCCAAGCTTCCTCAGGGACGACTCCAAGGAAGTAGACAAGGTGTTCAACAAGTATGATGCACAGTACCTCGCGCACTAGCAGGAGCAGGAGCAGCAGAAGTTCAGTGATGTGAAGCAGGGCCTAATGGTTGCTGTCCCAACTGTCTGTCGTAAGCAGCACACAACCAAGGTTCAGGTCTAGCAGAGGGTGTTGCACTGCCACCAGGTTGCAGCAGCAGCAGATGGAGCATTGGCAGGCCAGCTAGGAATTGTCTGTGGGTATTCTTTTTCGTTTTGTTGATATAGATCATGACAATAACAGGTCCTGTTGGTCCACATCTACATACCGTCTATGTACAGCCTGCAGAGGAATTACCTGTTAGGGTGGTTGTGGCTTGCAGCTTCAGTTGTCTGGTTTTGTCAGGCTAGGATGCAGCAGGCAGGACAATTCCCTCGTTTTCCAGGATCATGGCAACAAAATTGTGCAGTTTTCTTGCTCACTGCAGCATTGGCACTGCAGCATCGGCAGTGCAGTCAGTAATGCATTGGCCTGCCTGATGTGAATGAGATTCGAGTTTTACTTGTGAGCCAGCAGCAGGGCATGGCGTTGTGTGGCAAAGTCAGTGTCTCGTTGTCCAGCAGCGTGCTTGCTTTTTTGTGTTGGCTGCTTTCTTGGAAGCCCAACACCATGTCAGGGCCCCAGAGTCATCATCGCGAGAGGATTTAGGCTGTTGGGTGCAGGACCGCCAGTCGATTTGAGGTCTTTTTAAAAGCAGTGCTATGGGGTTGGGAGTGGTCAGGCTTACTGAGGAAAACTTGTGAGTATGGGGGCAGGGTCAGCTGCAGGGTTTAGCGGCCTCAGGAGGTTTGAACTGCGAAGGCTGCAGCTGGCATACAGCTTGCTGTTTATTTGGCATTGTAGAGTGCCTGACTGGTGTGCCTTGGCTGCACTGTATCTGTTGATGAGGATGCACTGTAGTAGCGCCTGGCAGCTGCAGCCACTTCCTGCGATCACAACAGGCTGAAGGACAGCTTGTAGGTAATTTCATCTAGTGTTTGACCCGCTGGGCTAGACATTTGCAGCTCTGTTGTGTGGTGAGTCGTCGTCGCAGTACTGTGCAGAGTAGTGGTACTGGATCAACGTCCTGCAGCCTCCTGCTGGCTGAAGACTTTCATTTATGTTGAGAGTGCTGTTACACGTTACTCTCAACCTGACAAGATGTGGAGCTCGACATTGAAAGTGTAGTGCAAAGTGTTCTTCTCCTCCGCGAGCAAAGGCGTTGATCAAGTTGTACGACGAAGAGCGAGCCCAAGAAGGTGAGCAGCCATGGTGAACACTCCTCAGCATGCTGGCTCGCAGAGAGTCGACAAAGCGCGTCAATAACATCAACTATGTGATCAAGCAGCACACGGCACACAAAGCCTTTCTATTTAGCTCACTCTGCTGCGTAACCTGAGCCCAACGTACAAACGCCATCGCAATCGTCAATATTGAGCCGCGTTATCAAGATAAGTAAGATCAAGATGAGCGCGCATGAACTGGTGGACCTCCCTATGTCTCCATTCAGCCAGAGGGTGAGCTGTCACTGCCTACTGTCCTCAGACTCGCTATAAATGTCCTCATTGAGCGTGCAACTCTTTGTAAAAGTTTTACAGAGAGCCTGTAAATCTATATAGTAGCGAAGGCGTTGATAGACGTTGACAATGTTGCAGTCTAAGGCTCACTGAAGCTGCTGCATTCATGAGACCTCTTCGGAGCTGAGCGATTTATCATTTGCAGCAGTATTCTTCTTGAACCGCGTTATCCAGCGTGGCCTGCAGCAGTCAGTTTGTGCTGTCACGTATGCTATACCACACTGTCACAGGCTTGGTCAACCCGAGTCAAACCTGCACAGTCCTCTACACCTACCTGTGGTTCTTTTGGATGTATGGATGCAGGCCAAATGGGCCCTGGATGCTGCCGGAGTGACTTACGTTACTAGCCCATACCCATTTGCCCCCTTCTATATCCAAGAAATTCCTCTCAGGTGGCGTATTGGGAACCTAACAGGCAAAATAACATCCCCCATTTTGATCACTGCAGCTGATGGTCAAAAGAAGTCAGAGATTATCATGGATTCGACAGAGATCGCTGCATGGGCTCAGCAGCACAGCAGTAGTGGTGCTGCTGCAGCGCTGTTCCCTGAGGGTTGTGAAAATGAGATCAAAAGGTATTGCTGCTACTGTGCCTGAACAGAATCTTGATGCAGCAAGGCCATGTAGCACGGCAACGATGAGGCACATATCTGAACAATGTTACTCACTGTGCACTGCCACAATGCTTTGAAAGCTAGAGTATTACAGTTTGCAAGGGCTGTGATGTTCTCTAACTAGTTTCTTTCACTCACCAAGCAAAGTTCTATTGTGCCTGCTCATGCGGTGCTGCATATGTACACCCATGAATGATTGCACCAGCGCTTCTGTGCAGGTAGCTAGCTCATCAACACTACGAGTATCAAGTAGCAGGCTCCATAGGCTCCATACATGAGCATAAGTTAATACTGACATAGTCAATTGCGGACACTGGTCAGCGGCTTGTCACAAACCTCAGCCTCAGTGACCCAGAGTCTCGGACACTGGCAACAAATGACAGTGAAAATGACACATACAGATTGCACTCAGTGCAGCCTGTTGATATGTCATGTTTTGTGCGCTGTCTTCGCAGGTGGGTGACAGTGGTCGATCAGACACTGTCGCTGATGCGCAAGGGTTTTGCAACTGCAGGGTGTGAGAATGGTTTGATTGTTGATGCGGCATTACCTCCAGGATCTTCAGGATTCTCAGCAGCCATGGGTCGCTTCATGATGTCGAAAACCTTTAAGAAGATTGCTACCAAATACGGCGAGGAAGATAGCAAGGTGGAGCAGGACAAGGTGTGTGTTGTACATACTATTCTGAGTACTAACACACGTCATGTATACACTACTAGTATATTTGTCACTCTTCACCCAATGTATAAGACACGGTTGGGGCTTGCCCTTCCTGACAATCAAAAAAGGCACAAGCAGCATTGATTGATTGTCACACACAGTCATTATGGATGTATGTCTTTTTTTGGTGGAGCACCTGATGTTACACAGAACAGGTGCAAAGTTTGCATCATCCACTTGAGGCACTGGGAAAAAAAGCCTAAGCTGTAGGCCCTTCTGCAGCTCGCATGGCTTTGATTTGTTCTGTGCAGCATCATGTGCCGCTGACCTACCGCAGGTATTGCCAACAACACTATTGCAACAACATGGCAACGTATATACTTGGATATTAGCATATTACAGCTACTGCTGCTGCTGCTGCCGCTGCTGCTGCTGCCGCTGCTGCTGCTACCGCTGCTGCTGCTGCTGCTACACAGGTTCTCTCAGATCTCAGGGCCGCCCAACAACAAATCAGTTCCAACCCCAATAAACTTCTGCTAGCTGGCAGCACAACACCAAGCTATGCAGACATTGCTCTGGCCACAATGTTAAACTGGGTGGCTGGCTGGAACAAATGGCCTCTTCATGCTGCTGCTGCTGGCAGCGAATCAACAGGGCAGCAGCAGACCATTGCTGATGTTGTGCCTGAGTTCCAGCTGGTGGTGAAAGAGTTTGGAGAGCTGCTGGCTTGGGCTGCCCAGCTGGCAAAACAACACTGGCCTGCTGCGGTCAAGGTGTACAAACTTTGACCCAGGATGGCATGCTGATGTTTACCACCTTTGAAGACTCCAATCATAATGTAAGCGGGGACCAGCCATGAAAACGACTGCAGGAGCCTCACTCACCAAACCATGGTCCGGCCAGCTGGTTAGGGCGTCGTCTGAGATGATGAACAGCGCTACGCTGCTGCAAACCTTCTTGTGGTTGCCAACAAGTCTACTATGGTAGTTGATGCAAAGCCCTAAGGCTTTGGTAGTGTCGCATAGTTTTGTTCATTCGAGGTATGCCTGCATGAAGGCCAAGGCTTGGCCGGACCAATTCGTTTGCACCGGGCGGCCCAGTGCATCATGCAACGTCAAGTACAGTCACCTACATCACATTTGTTAGGCAACCTGCTGGATTTGGGCGCCGGTCGAACCAAGCGAGGCCAATTATTGCATGTGCTGCCAGTACAACGGTTGTTTCAGTCCTTACCTCAGCCTAAGCTGAGGGTGATTGTTGTTATTACAAGTCTAGAGTCCAGAGTTTCTACTAGACAGTGTGACAGCAATATGCTGCTGCCAGCCCTTTACACTCAGCCTACTGGGCCCAAGGCTTGGGTTGGGCCCCAACCCAAGTTGGGTCGCCGTTCATACCAGAAAGAACTTCTTTCCTGCAAGGAAGTGAGTCCGGCCGGGCCCGACCCTGGGGATTGGGCCCAAGTTTCGCAGGCGGATTGTTTAATCAATTATCACATAGGAACATGATGACAGAGTGACAGCTGCACATCAATATAGTAGGAGACCCTGCATACAGGCAAGCTGTATTTTGTTCCACCATCATACTGCGTGCAAATGTGTGTGTGTGTGTGTGTGTGTGTGTGTGTGTGTGTGTGTGTGTGTGTGTGTGTGTGTGTGTGTGTGTGTGTGTGTGTGTGTGTGTGTGTGTGTGTGTGTGTGTGTGTGT
>JABEVS010000482.1:0-36392 GCA_018290735.1 Coelastrella sp. MACC-549
GGCACACCAAAAAGAAACAGAAACCAGATTCAATCCGGTTGAATATCTGCAAGTTCAACTTGCAGAAGATCATCAGACTCAACCTCCAACTCAGACTCAGAAAGATTATGAAAAACATGCACAGGTGTAATTGGATTGCAACGCAACAACCAGCACAAATGAACAAATGCAGCCACAAGACGCTTATCCTGACCCATGAAACGTGCCATATGAGGACCAGCTGTAGTGATAGAGTGATGCAAGGTATCATGGCCACCAAACTGCTCAAACAACCGGGGAAAACGGGACCGCACTTGATTGTACCACTCACACTCAAAAATCTATGAAACTCATCCCCAACAGAACCTGAAGCACAGTGTTGACAGTGGCGCAAGTGTCTGGGCAAACGTTGTCCTGTGTCAGCATCAGTAGACCACCTACCGGTGGCCACAGGGAGGTCATGTGCACCCAACCTAAAACGTAACAGAGACGACATGTGTGCTGCATTGATACCTGCTGTCATTCTACTAGGGCCACTAGTAGTGGCCCACTGATCAGATCACTCATGAGTGGTGAGTGCCGCTGACAGTCACTGCATTTCAGCCTGCAAACAACATCATGCTGATCACTGATCCGCACTTGTGCTAGTACTGGCAGAAAGTGTGGCATATCATCGTTGCTTGAGCTTTATGAAGTAGATTCGCCTGAGGCTGGCCGGTTATGCAACAGGCGCAGGTTGGCGGCAGATGCACAATCAGCACTGTGCACCATGACACATGCTATGCTACGTTCAAAGAAATTGAGCCACGTGCACGCAACAAATCAAATCCATGGCAAAGGCGCTGACATGCATTGGGGTTTCGATCCTGCTGTGATGCTTGTGCTTGCTTCAGTAAGTAGCCATAAGAAAATCAGATGCAGTGTGCAGGTGGCTGACGCTCAATAGCTCAGCTCCAACTGATGCGGCTTCTGCAGCTTTTGACATGTTACTAGTTGCTTATATCTGCTCGCGGCCTGACCATACTGCATTGCATGCATGAGACCCTCGGAGAATGGACACCAACTGAGCAGCCCAATGGAGGAGCTGGTGTCTGGAGACGCTCAAGCAAACTCAGGTGAGGTCGTTTATTGTATTTTTAGTACTGTCTGAAAACACCTTACACACTGTCTGACAACAACTTCTGTTGTGTCTGGGGCGTGCATTGGCATCAACACCTGCTGTCACTAGGCCGCACTGCTTCGCTGCTTCAACCGCCACAGCACAATCTCTGGATGCAGGGCGGTAAACCTCACCTCCGACATAATCAGCAAAGCAGCAAGGTTGCCGCCCGGCAAACCTCCTTTCTTGATGCTGCTCCTGGCGATCCCTCCAACCTCCTCATATTCATCGCCCTTGTTGGGGACTGCTTTGCTGTCATGTGCCACTGGATCATGCACAGCTGAGTGCACATCATTGCCACTGTCAATATAGTTGTTGGACATGACAACGTCAGCGTTTCCTGCCTCTAAGAGATACTGTAGTCTCTCAACAACCCTCGGCCCAGCAGCCAAAACCCTACCAAGGGTTCCAGGTTTATGCCGTCTGATGTGCCGCAGCTGCTGTTGCCAGTCAAGCCGCTGCTCTGCTAAGCCCTTGAGCGTGTGATACTTTTCTGCAAGCGTCGAGCTGCTAAGCCCTAGGACTGCAGGAAACCCTGACACCACCTCAACAGCAGCAGCCCTGGAATGCAGCTCAAGGGCAATTTGCAGCTCAGTTACCTGGCAGGAAGGGCAACGGCAGCAGCAGAGACAGGAGATGAATGAAGTGGATAGTGTGTACAGCAGACACCGCGTGATTCGCAATTTCAAAATATAGCCAGGGCTTTGGCATAGTTTGGTACCCAGCGCTGTTACCAATGCATGTGTGCACAGCCTGTATGAATTAGAACCTGGCATAGCAAGCTCACCTTGGAGGACAAGGTTGCCGGGCTAAGCCCCAAGACCCGCGGACATCCCCTTGCAACCTTGACAGCTTGCCTTGCAGGAAGGTTCAAGGTTGCTGCCAGGGTTGCCGCTCGCGCCGCGACACTTGCAGGACACATGTCCAGTGCTGCAGGGTACGTGGCCAGCATCCTGCAAACTTGAGGCTCACTGAGTTGCAGCTGGCTGCTGACTTCTTTGATGTTGTGCCTGTGGAACAAGGGCATTGTGGATAACAGCATCGTGACAAAGCCTGGCCATCTGTGATTCCTGTTTGATACCGTCACTGATGAAGCAGCCCATGACTGGAAGTATCCATGCCAGGAGTGGTTTGAAGCAGCAGTATACTGGCCATGAACATGGCCCACGTTGACAGTGTCAACCAGTTGTCTGCACTTTCAAGGGCCCAGAATGCATGCTTGAGAATGCATAATACGATGTTGGAGTCAGTCAAAGATGGGACAGTTCACAATCTCAGGAACACAGGGTAAGTGATTGGCACGAGATCATGAGTGTTCGGGGTCTGCAGTTCCTGACCTCAAGGTCTCTGGATCACGTTTCAGCAGATTTGGCTGTTTGATGACAGTCCTTGCTGCTGCTCCAACACTTGGCAGCCCAAGCAACTGCTGCAGCTGCAGTAACCTGTCAACCACAGCACAGCTGGCACTGCTGCTGCTGCTGTTGGTTGCTGCCAATGCTGCAGCGCTCGGACTCTGTGTATTCAAAGAGGCAATCGCACTCGCTGCAGCAGCAGACACCCCTGCTGCTATGAGCTGCTGCATAAGCAGCTGAGCGCCTGCAGCAGCTGCTGCCGTCTGCAGCTGTTGTTGCTGCATGTTGATGGCACTTCTTGCTCTGTCATTACTGCTGGAATAGCCAGCAGGTGGCAAAAACCACGGCACTGCTGCAGCAGCTGCTGGTGTTGAGACTTGAAACCATGGAGCAGTTCTGTTGCTGCCACTGCCATTGCTGCTGTTGTGGATGCTGTTGCCTACTCGAGCCTGCTTATGACGTTGTTGCAGGAGCCGCTGCAGCTGAGCGATGCGGATTGCTCGCTGAACCGAGTTGAGTCCTTGAGTGGGCCCCCGGGTGCTGCAGCTGTCACCCCTGCTGCTGCTGCTGGTCCTCGAATGCTGCACTGCCCCAGTGCTCTGAGGAGCTCCATCAGCTGCCAGCTGCTGCTGCTGCTGCACCTGCTGCAATTGCTGCTGCAGCTGCGGGCCTCTCAGGTGCTGCTGTAACCTCAACCGCAGCTCCTGCAGCCTGATCCTGCGGTACACTGGGTTTCGGTGTGAGGTTTCTGTGACCAAAACTTCATCTGGTGGCAATGCAGCTCGGGGTTTGGAGAGCTGCTGGTGAGTGGCTGGGTTTGTATAGGGTTCAGCTGCAGAGGTTTCTCCGGCAGGGCAATTCGCCTGAGTCCCCGTCTGCTCTTCTTGCTGCTGCTGCTGCTGTCGCTCATGCAAGCAATTCTCTTGTTGGCTCACAAGAGTGAAGGCTGAACTTTGTTCTGATGCAGTTGGCGTGTGCATTTTGTCACTGCTGGTGGAGTCAACAGAGGTAGATCTTGAGCGTCGCTGCTTCAGCTGCACAATGCGGATGGCACGGAGGATGGAATTATTTCTGCTGGAACCCCTGTCTGCCGAAATGCTGCTGGAGATGATGAGGGCCCCTTCTGTTATTTCGGAGCGTAAGTCTGTGCTGATATTGCTGGCCTCGTCAGCAACAGCTGAAACTGCCTCAGTATCACAGGGGGGCTCACTGTAGAGCGTCTGCATCCTGCTGCCATCAGGCGGCAGCCTTGAGGTTCGAATGCGCCTTCTACGACTGACTGCAGGATGCACGAGCGAAGTGGGGTCCGTAGTAAAGTCACCATCAGCTGCAGAGTCTCCTGTTGCACATACTGTACTTGGGCTACTGACCTGATGGCTGGCATCCCCTGGAGGCCTGCTGGCGGTATGATTTTCTGCACAGCTACTGCTGAACGATTTTGTGCGTCCAGTATGTGCCGATCTACCATTCAAGCTCACATCTGTGGGCGCATGTCGCCCTTTCTTTCTTCCTCTGGTTGGGCTAACAGCATGATTGAGCTTGCTGCCTCCAAGAACGACACCCGTGCCCTCTGCTAATGTTATGGGTTGTCCATCGCCAGAAGATTCAAGTAAATTTACTACTGCGCCTGTATCCTGGGCTACGAAGCGTAAACTGTGCTTGGGAGGCGGTCGATGGGTGTGAGAATGGAGCGTAACGCGGCTGCAGTGTTGTGATGGATGATACACTGTTGCAAAGCAGGTTTTCAGGGAATAAGTCTTCAGTTCCTGAGACTGGTCAAGATAAAGCCGTTGCATGAACAGTATTCAGTCTTGTAGCAGGAGGTGGTAAGTCGTGCTGAAACATTCACCTGTTTGCCCGGGCATCATCAGACGCAGAATTGCCTGTATGTGATCCCCATGTACAGGCCGACTGCTCATGTTTGAGACTGTTGTCAGCATCTGTCAAGTTTATACTGCATACAGGGTTTGTACTGCATGCAGGGTTCTGGCAGAACCCCGGCACACCATGCACCACTGCACAGCAGCCCATGACAAGGTGTCCCATTAAAAATTTGATCACCAGGTAATACCTGGAACAGCATTACTAATGCGATACGGTACCAGTGGAGTCAGTCTCAGTCAAATTTCCAGCACATTCTGGCCATTGATGCAGTGCATGATGGTCATGTAACTTTTGCTATCCAGTGACACCCACGTCCCGGCTGTTGTGGTCCAGTGCATAAGATTTCCCCCTTGGAGGCCAACAAGTTTGATCCAGTAAAGATATTGGCTGCAGCGAGTTATACGCAGTGCTTGCTGCAAGACACGCTGAAGCAGGTTGCCTAAATGTGCTGACACCGTGTTGTTAACGGTTATCGATGACATCACACCAACTTGGCACACACATCCTGGCTTTCTATCGCCTGAAATGGAAATAGCCGCAAAGCAGAATGGTGACATTGTGGCTGTATGCCATTGCAGCCTGAGCATGGTCCTTGCCACAGATGCCTGCTGCTGCTGTCTAATGTGTTGGCATGCTTCTGCTGTTGACCTGCTAGCCGCTGCTTCTTGATCATAACTTGCTGACTGCTCACTGCTGCTGCTGTTTGCTTGTTAGATTTTGCAGTCGTTCAGATCGTGCAATTACGTGATGTGCTGCTAGTGTATTTGACCTTGCTAACTACACCTCTGCATATGTACGACAGTTCATGATCAAGTAGCGCTGTTGAGCTGCAGTGCACCCTGTCAAGCTTGTTATTGCAAACAGATCAGCCGGCCACTGGCAGAACTTTGGTCCTAGGACAAACAGCCGAGTGAACAACTGCTGGCGACTGACAGCGGTGCCGCATGAGTTGATTCAGGGTTTATATACACTATAATTGTCCTGCGACAGGAATGTACTGCTAATGAAAGATTGCAGCCGTGCACCCTGAGCAGACCACCATAATCGCTGAGCGTTTTGCCAATTTGCCCTGATACTGCTTCACACCAATTGGCCACTGGCCATTGGTGTAACAATTGGCAAGTATGTTAGTTGGCCAACTGCTCACAAGTGGGAAGTACGGTGTGTGCTGGTGTACGCGGCAGCATTGTTGCACTGCAATGGTGCGTTGGACGCAGTAGCTGTTATCTCTGGCGGTGCCCAGAATTACAGCAGGGCATGACAGGTGAGGGATCTGTCAGACTGTGAAACGATACTGCTCTCGGGGGCCACCTCAAGACAGCATAGCAACAAGAAAATGTGCAGATGCGAAGTTGATTAAAGTATGTTTGGAAAGGATTGCCTGTCAGTATCATGTCCATTGCAGCAGATGTGTAGGAAATTAGGAGATCGCGTGCCTGTATTGAACGCAAGTGTCCATGCCCGTTGCTTGTAACCAGTGCCCGTGCTTATATGCTGACGGTAAAATAGTGAAGGTGGTTTGGCCGGTTTCACATTCTGATCGCCCCAACGACACACAGGTGGGTGGAACTTCCGGAATCTTGTGGGATACTTCTAACACCATGAAGTCACGAAAAATGGAAGCAACGGCCAAGGTGTGTTCAAATAGATGCAAACATAATAATAATGTACTATTTTTGTGGTTGTCTGCTGTTGCTACCGCTTCGACGGATCTTCGACTACAGTGACGAGTGACATCGATAACATGATCACGGCCACTGCAACTTGTCGCTGCCTTATAGTACCCTATGAAGCCATTCACTGTGTAATTGACGGTATACCAAAGGCAACTTGTATATGCAGACTCTCTACATGATGGCAAGGCTGCTGATCATTGCGATAGTGGTGTTGCTGGGAGTGTCGGTGTCCGCTTCGGGGTGAGCATCAAGCGTTGTTTTGCTATTTATATTTGCACCTTTAGTCACTGCTGCTAGCTCGCCAGTTCACTGCCTGGGAACAAGAGAGGAAGGCCCGAAATCGGACACTGCTGCATTTCTCAGCGCAGCAGCCAATACAGCACCATATTTAGCGCTTCAGTAAATTTACATTTTTTACTAATGTCTATCAAGCGTGTTACAGCACCCGGCAGTGGGCAGAAGCCATGCCAACGCTTCGCGGGTGACACCACGTTCCCTCTTATCCATGCATGTCGTAGAACCTTAGAATCGTTCATTGCCGTTTGAACAAAGTGCTTGATCGTGTACTTGATGGCGGACCTGCGATTCGTGCAGGCGGACGACCTTGGGCACATCACCAGCAGTAAAGCCCACAACAAACTCCACCACCAAACACGCCGCAGCACCCCCAAAGACAACAGCAAAAGGGATAACACCGGCAGCCACAGCAACTAAGACCAGTGTCAAACCTGCACCAAGGACTGTTGCTCCAACCAAAGGAAGCAAGGGCAATGCAACTGCAGCTGGCTCAGGTGCTCGTGCTGGAATTGGCAAGTTTGACTTCTTGGCCCCAGACAACCGCCCAGCAAGCAATGATGCCAACTTCCAAGGCAGAAGGTGAGGCAGTGCAGTGTGTTGTAGCTGCCAGCCTTTCATAAATACACAGCGCAGTGTTGGGCGGCCACCTGAATCATTGTTTACAGCGGTGTGCCTTCTGTTGAGTTGCTCTGCTGTAACCAATGTGAGCCCCACTGTGACCGATGTGATGTTTACAAAATGTAACATAACTGTACAAAGGGGTGTTATGGATCCTTGACACAGCAGCAACCCAAAACACCACAGCATCCTGAACCTCCAACATTTGGTCTGAGGGGACTTTGGTTTGAATTTAGCATCGCTGTACTCCCACTAGCTCCTTGTAGAGTTGAATGCCACCAGCTGATTTGCTGGCAATGCCAGCTTTTCCTTGTTCAGATTCTAAAGTACTTTTTGCGGCAGCCTGTCTATGGAGTCCAACAGGCAGCCAGTTGCTGCTTTGTTGATCTGGACTTGAATGATCGGATATTTGCATGCGACAGATCTGGAATAACCTGTTGTCAATTGCTGCCCACAGGCTCCAAGCCTCCAGCCCCATGGCAGCCAACAAGACAAGTGTTGCTACCAAGCCTACAGCCAAGCCTGCTGTCATGACAACAGCAAAGCCTGCTGCCAAGACTGGTGCTAAGCCTGCACCCCGCACAGCAGCACCAGGAGGCAAGCCCGCCAACAAGACCGGCTCAGGTGCTCGTGCTGGCATTGGTCAGTTTGAATTCTTGGCCCCAGACAACCGCCCAGCAAGCAATGATGCCAACTTCCAAGGCAGAAGGTGATGCAGTGCACTGTGTTGTGGCTGCCAGCCTTTCATAAATACACAGCGCAGTGTTGGGCGGCCACCTGAATCATGGTTTACACCGGTGTGCCTTCTGTTGAGTCGCTCTGCTGTTACCAATGTGAACCCTACTGTGACCGATGTGATGTTCACAAAATGTAACATAACTGTACAAAGGGGTGTTATGGAGCCTTGACACAGCAGCAACCCAAAACACCACAGCATCCTGAACCTCCAACATTTGGTCTGAGGGGACTTTGGTTTGAATTTAGCATCGCTGTACTCCCACTAGCTCCTTGTAGAGTTGAATGCCACCAGCTGATTTGCTGGCAATGCCAGCTTTTCCTTGTTCAGATTCTAAAGTACTTTTTGCGGCAGCCTGTCTATGGAGTCCTACAGGCAACCAGTTGCTGCTTTGTTGATCTGGACTTGAATGATCGGATATTTGCATGCGACAGATCTGGAATAAGCTGTTTTCAATTGCTGCCCACAGGCTCCAGGCCTCCAGCCCCATGGCAGCCAACAAGACAAGCACTGCTGCTGCCAAGCCTGCAGCCAAGCCTGCTGTCATGACAACAGCAAAGCCTGCTGCCAAGACTGGTGCTAAGCCTGCACCCCGCACAGCAGCACCAGGAGGCAAGCCCGCTAACAAAACCGGCTCAGGTGCTCGTGCTGGTATTGGCAAGTTTGACTTCTTGGCACCAGACAACCGCCCAGCAAGCAATGATGCCAACTTCCAAGGCAGAAGGTGAGATATTCATCCTGCCCTATCTTCATAACCTATGCAGGACAAACAACAGACGGCGATCAAACCTAAGTAATGGGTTGAAACGTCACATTGCAGTCATAGCATCTGGTGGCATCTGATGGGGTAGCTCTGTGGCACAGATAAGTGTGTGCTAGGTTAGGCAGCAAATTGTGGGCAGATTTGACAAACGCAGCCTGTTTTGTAGATGACGCCGCCAGAAGACCGCATACATACTCCTATACAGTAACTGGCAGGCTCCCTGGAGATCGTACTTGATCCATTGCGGTGACCTTCATTGGCTGCTTCTGATATGTGTGTAGACTCCTGGAGGAGGTCTCCATGCCCATGGCAATGAACAAGACCATGCCCATGGCAATGAACGAGACCATGCCCATGGCAATGAGCGAGACCAAGCCCATGGCAATGAACAAGACAAGCACTGCTGCCAAGCCTGCAGCCAAGTCTGCCGCTAAGCCTGCTGCCAAGCCTGCCGCCAAGCCTGCTGAGAAGCCTGCTGCTACGACAACAGCAAAGCCTGCAGCCAAGAATGGCACCATCGCTGCCACCATGCCCGCAGGTGGCAAGCCCGCCAACAAGACCGCCTCAGGTGCTCGTGCTGGCATTGGTCAGTTTGAGACCCTGTCACCACTGGTGCCTCCTGCTTCAAACGATGCAAACTATGGCAGAAGGTGAGATTTTAATGATTAGAAAAAGAGCAGCAGCTGTGCTGGGCAGCATGATATGAGCAGCGGAGTTGTCATGGTGCCACAGCACCAGCAGAACAGTAGTACCAGTTTCAGAAAGACGGCACAAACCAAGTTGGTGCAACCTGAGTGATGACAGCAAAATACATGTGCCGTGTTTATAACAAACTTTGGGCCCAATGCATGCCCCTGTCAGTGGCGTGCGTCAGTATGCTGCAGCACTGATGAACCAACTACACATTTCTACCTACAGGCTCCAGGCCTCCAGCCCCATGGCAGCCAACAAGACAAGCACTCCCGCCAAGCCTGCAGCCAAGCCTGCTGTCATGACAACAGCAAAGCCTGCTGCTAAGACTGGTGCTAAGCCTGCACCCCGCACAGCAGCACCAGGAGGCAAGCCCGCCAACAAGACCGGCTCAGGTGCTCGTGCTGGTATTGGCAAGTTTGACTTCTTGGCACCAGACAACCGCCCAGCAAGCAATGATGCCAACTTCCAAGGCAGAAGGTGAGGCATTGAGATTCACTTACTAGAGCCTGATTCTCCTGAAAGGTCTCTGACATGTGCGGTGGTTTCGAGAAATAATGCTGGTCATGAGGTATTAATGACCGGTATTGCATCAGCACATGCAGGATTGCATCAAGGCAAACAAGTCAAGCCATCTCGGATAACAGACTTGTTCAAACAACAGATGCCAAGACCATGCTGTGCATGCCACCTGCGTAAGGTGCAGTAATCATCACCATCATCATCACAAGCATATGACTAGGAAACTACGGCATGGAGATTGGGTGCTCTTAGCTGCTGTCATTGCAGTGGCAACCCACCACGACAGAGATCTGGTTTAAGCCTGACGGTCAACTTGACTGCCAGGCCTTCCTAGGAAGATAAGGCCATTGACACATGTCTTTGCAAGTTGATTACCAGCTAGCCATCATAGCACACACAGCTGCAGTAGCTGCATACAAAGCTGTTGGTGGCATGATGGAGCCCTAGAGCGCCTGTGGCGGTTCCACTGGACCATAAGAGCTGCAAAATGTTATGTTATTGTAGTTTATGGACCTCCAGCAGCCTTGCATACAGCCAAAAGCTCTAGGCACAGCACAAGCCAAGATGAAAACAGCATCTGTCAGGCTCCTGTGACAATGTCACAGTCACAAGCATTGGCTGTTAGGACTCGCAGCACTCTGAAAACGCAAACAGCAGTATAGGAATGCAGCGTTTGAGACGACACAACCTGCTCTGAAAGCACACTGGCTGGCAATGTGCTCGACATCGATCTGGACATCAGTTGTGAAAGAATTGTATTGACAAAGGATAAGTGCACATACTTGACTCTACCAATCCAGTGACATCAATCACAGTGGACAGAGCTGCAGTCAACAGCAGCAGGTTTCTTGACTACAGTCTCGACACTATATGCAGCTCTCTCCCGCGATCATTAGCCAGTGGTGCACTGAGCACTTAGCGCGCATGAGCTCTGAGCACAGTTGTTCCAACACAGCACACACGCAACATCACACTCAAGCAGCACTGGTGACATCACTGCTGGTGTCTACCGCTGTAGGCTCCTGGCTTCCAGCCCAAAACCAGCAGCAGCCAAGCCAGCATCAGGCACCAAGTCAGCAGCTAAGCCCGCCACAAAGCCTGCTCCCAAAACAGGCAGCAAACCAGCTAATGCAACTGCAGCGGCAAAAGGAAAGCCGTCTAATGCAACAGGAGCTCGTGCCGGCATCGGCAAGTTTGAATTCTTGGCACCTTTGAATCCACCGTCCTATAACGCTGCAAACTTTGAGGGCAGAAGGTGGGGTTCAGTCTCAAAGAAACTTAGCGTTCCAGCGGCTCTGCCAAGCTGCAAAGACCAGGCTCTGTTTTGGTGTCTGCTATGTCGTCCATGATTTCATGATGTGTCCCCAACAGCTTGACCTGCAGGATGTGGGAGCTGATTACATATTCACATCATGCTGCACTTGATTATGCCATGGCAGTACTTTGCGGGCAACAGTCCCAGGTCCATAAACAACCTGTGCCTCAGACAGCTCACAAACACAGTACTTACTGAGCCAGCCTCAGTTTTGTAAATGGAATATGCCCTCTTTCATGTGCCGGCGCTGTATAAAATCAGCAGGCACCTGCTCATGTGTGCCCTTTACTTGCTGCCCACAGGCTCCAGGCCTCCAGCCCCATGGCAGCCAACAAGACAAGCACTCCCGTTAAGCCTGCAGCCAAGCCTGCTGTCATGACAACAGCAAAGCCAGCAGCCAAGACTGGTGCTAAGCCTGCACCCCGCACAGCAGCACCAGGAGGCAAGCCCGCTAACAAAACCGGCTCAGGTGCTCGTGCTGGCATTGGTCAGTTTGAATTCTTGGCCCCTGACAACCGCCCAGCCAGCAATGATGCCAACTTCCAAGGCAGAAGGTGATATTTGTATCCTGCTGTATGTGCATAAGCAGTGTAGGGCACGCAGCAGAGGACTCCTGTATTGAATACAAACAATCACAGTACAGTGGTAGCATTAAGAGACATCTGGGTGTGGTACAGAATATCTATGTGCTAGGTGGAGGAGATTGTGAGGCAGCCAGAAGAAGGCACACATACTCCATTACCTCTACTGGAAGGTTCCCCGCAAGCCCATTGTGGTAACCTTTACCGGCTGCTGTTTCGTGATGTAGACTCCTGGAGGAGGTCTCCATGCCCATGTCAATGAACAAGACAAGCACTGCTGCCAAGTCTGCCGCTAAGCCTGCTGAGAAGCCTGCAGCCAAGCCTGCCGCCAAGCCTGCCGCTACGACAACAGCAAAGCCTGCAGCCAAGAACGGCACCATGGCTGCCACCAAGCCCGCAGGTGGCAAGCCCGCCAACAAAACCGGCTCAGGTGCTCGTGCTGGCATTGGTCAGTTTGAGTTCTTGGCCCCAGACAACCGCCCAGCAAGTAATGATGCAAACTTTGGTAGAAGGTGAGGCTGTAGGAAGTTTCGATAGAGCAGCAGCTGTGCTGGGCAGTAGATAGGATCAGCGGAGTTGTCATGGTGCCACAGCACCAGCATAACAGTAGCACCATCTTCAGCAAAACCGCAGTAACAAAGTTGTTGCAGCCTGAGTGATGATGACAGCAAAGTACCTGTGCTGTGTTCGTCCAACACATGCTCCTGTTGGTGGCATGCATCAGTAGGCTGCCGCATTGATGAACCGACTACACATTCCTATCTACAGGCTCCAGGCCTCCAGCCCCATGGCAGCCAACAAGACAAGTGCTGCTACCAAGCCTACAGCCAAGCCTGCTGTCATGACAACAGCAAAGCCTGCTGCTAAGACTGGTGCTAAGCCTGCACCTCGCACAGCAGCACCAGGAGGCAAGCCCGCCAACAAGACCGGCTCAGGTGCTCGTGCTGGTATTGGCAAGTTTGACTTCTTGGCTCCAGACAACCGCCCAGCAAGCAATGATGCCAACTATGCAGGCAGAAGGTGAGATATTTATCATGCCCTATCTACATAAGCTGTGCAGGACAAGCAACAGACGGCGATATAATCCAAATTATGGTTTAAAACCATCACATTGCAGTGAAAGCATCTTGTGGCTAAGGACATCTGGGTGTGGTACAGATGAGTATGTCTCAGGGCAGGCAGCAAGTTGTGGGCAGGTTCAACGAATGCAGCCTGTTTTGCGGATGAGGCCGCCAGAAGACGGCACACATACTCCTATACAGTAACTGGCAGGCTCCCTGGAAAATATAATCTATGCGTCGCGGTGACCTTCATTGGCTGCTGTTTTGTGTGTAGGCTCCTGGAGGAGGTCTCCATGCCCGTGTCAATGAACAAGACAAGCACTGCTGCCAAGCCTGCAGCCAAGTCTGCTGCTAAGCCTGCTGAGAAGCCTGCAGCCAAGCCTGCTGCCATGCACGCCACAATGCCAGCAGCCAAGACTGGTGCTAAGCCTGCACCCCGCACAGCAGCACCAGGAGGCAAGCCCGCCAACAAAACCGGCTCAGGTGCTCGTGCTGGCATTGGTCAGTTTGAATTCTTGGCCCCTGACAACCGCCCAGCAAGCAATGATGCCAACTTCCAAGGCAGAAGGTGATATACGTGTCCTGCTGTATTTGCATAAGCAGTGTAGGGCACGCAGCAGAGGACTCCTGTATTGAATACAACCAATAACAGTACAGTGGTAGCATGTGTCGGCTAAGAGACATCTGGGTGTGGTACAGAATATCTATGTGCTAGGTGCAGGAGATTGTGAGGCAGCCAGAAGAAGGCACACATACTCCATTACCTCTACTGGACGGTTCCCGCAAGCCCATCATGGTAACCTTTACCGGCTGCTGTTTCGTGATGTAGACTCCTGGAGGAGGTCTCCATGCCCATGTCAATGAACAAGACAAGCACTGCTGCTAAGCCTGCAGCCAAGTCTGCCGCTAAGCCTGCTGAGAAGCCTGCAGCCAAGCCTGCCGCCAAGCCTGCTGCTATGACAACAGCAAAGCCTGCAGCCAAGAATGCCACCAAGCCCGCAGGTGGCAAGCCCGCCAACAAGACCGATTCAGGTGCCCGTGCTGGCATTGGCAAGTTTGAGTTCTTGGCCCCAGACAACCGCCCAGCAAGCAATGAGGCAAACTTCGGCAGAAGGTAAGAGCATGAAACCAGTTGCAAATGGTTGTTTGTTGCAAACGGTAGCAGGCTGCAAACGGTTGCGGCCAATGCAGGTGCCAACAGGATTCAGCCAATGCACATGCCAACAGGATTGTGTCTTAGCCAAGGCCATGGAGCCATTGCAGGAAACTGACAGCGGTCCAGCAAAAAGTAAATGAAGCATACGTGAACCACCTGCAGCATTTGGCATCTCAAACACAACACAGGCAAAATCATCACACACAGCTCAGCTCAGCAAAGCAGACTCTCCGTGACTGATGCTCCTCTCAACGTCCGTCCAGCATGCACCACTGTCTTTGAAATGAGGACATCACTAGCTGTTGATCATATGCAAGCCCATCCTGGTAATGCAAATTTTGTTTGCCCAACAGCCTTCAAGGAACTGTAGTTCACCGCTGGCATGGCGTGAACGGAGTATTGCGCATGTTGGGTGAAATCACTGCTCTAGCCGTCTCTCAATAGCAGCCAAATGTTTGTGCACACTCACTAAGGCTCACAGCAGCAGGTTCAAAGCCTGTGTTTGGCAACAAAAGCTCCATTTGTCCCACAACACTCAATGCAATGACCTCTCTGCTTCTGATGCAGGCTGATGTCCTCAAGCCCCTCAAAGACCAACATCACATCAAAAGCAGCAGCATCAGGCACCAAGACAACAGCTAAGATGGCTCCTAAGATGACATCTCCCAAGAAGGGCAGCAAGCCAGCAAATGCCACTGGCCAGGCAGCACGCACTGGAGTCGCGAAGTTCGAGACCGTGTCACAAATCGCCCCTTCCCTTGAGCCAAGCCCAAACTCCCTGGCCGTTGGCAGGAGAAGGTGAGTTTCAGTGGCTGAAGCTTTTTGTCAAATTGTTATTGTTGCTTGCTCATTGTTCCTGATGACTCTGATGCAAAATATGTATGTAGGACACAAGGTTGGCATTGGTCCGGCATTGGTCTGCTTTCTTCTTTTGGCATGGTTGATCTCACTGAGGCTGAGCTAGCAAACTGCAGTTGCATGGTCTTTCTCGGAGACAGTTGACTACTGATGGTCAGCGTCAACTCAAGCCAAGGTCGAATTGGTATCAATTGTCTTGTCCAGCTTTCTGCTCAATCAACTGCAGCACGATGATTGCACAGGATGGCTGCACCTGCTGGGATTATTACTGGCAATAAATTAAACAAGGACTGCATGCACTGACTGTAGGATGCTGGCCTCCAGCCCCATGGCAATGAACAAGACAAGCACTGCTAAGCCTGCTGCCAAGCCTGCCGCTAAGCCTGCCGCCAAGCCTGCAGCCAAGCCTGCTGTCATGACAACAGCAAAGCCTGCTGCTAAGACTGGTGCTAAGCCTGCACCCCGCACAGCAGCACCAGGTGGCAAGCCTGCCAATGCAACTGCAGCTGGCTCAGGTGCTCGTGCTGGTATTGGCAAGTTTGATTTCTTGGCTCCTGACAACCGCCCAGCAAGCAACGATGCCAACTTCCAAGGCAGGAGGTGATGAGCCCCTCGCAAGGGCTGCTATTATCCCAGCCCATTAGACAAAAGCCCTCAGAAACAGCCAGCAGCTGATGTCTGTAGTTATCAAAAGGTGGTGCAGCTACCAGCACAGTGTACACAGTGCCAGTAGCACACACGGTTGAGGGGTGCCATCGCTGATAGGCTGTTTCTGTGGCTTTGGGATTGCTGCAGAATCTGTGAACAGCAGGTTTCGGCTGTGCTACTGTGCTGTGCAGATTTGTGCATATGTTGTGACTCTTTTTGTTGAGTTGTGATCAGAGGTGCCTCTTGTGCAGTGTTGAACAGGCCATGCTCATGGGGTGTGACACCTTAACAAGGGCAGCTGAAGACGTTTGTATGGACGTTTGGATGCGTGCTTGTCACAACTGGAGTTTCATCTGTGGACACTTTGACAAGTGACTGGTTTGGCAAATGAGGGGCAGATGGTTAGAAAACATCAAGTGGAGGTGCTTCATGGGTTTCACACATCGGAAAGTTATGTGCAGATAAAGACATTGTGCTTTAAGTGATGCATACCTAGTTTCTTTGCATGAGCTGTACTGAGTACAATTGCATTAGTAGGCTGGGCTGTTACACTGGCAGAGCATGCTGCATGCATTATTCAACATTAATGAGTCATTGTGTTTGCATCTGCTGTAACACTGCAGCAGTAATCTGGCAGATGCTGGGTTCCTCTGAGTGACAGGTGGAGCTGTGCTGCCTGTGTCTTACATTCAGTGTAGCAGTGATGGACTGGCCTCTGCTGGTTCCTTGTGCAGAATCATGAGGTGCATCCGCAGCTCAGCATGCATCCATATGGATTTGATTTGTAAATGTGTATTCTGACCAGATTTTATTTGCACTTGCGTGCAGTAACTTATCACTGTAAAAGAAATTGAGCCATGCAACAAGTTGAGATGCAATGGCAAATGCACTGACATGCGTGGGGGCGCCACCCGAGTGTGATGCTTGTGCCTGCCTCGGCTGTCCGGCTGTCCACCGAGCTGTCCTTCTACGTCACACCATTACCTGTAAAAAAAAGGGAACTGTGTACTCTAGGTCGCAGTATCTTTTCAACGGGTACTCTTGGCCCCTTGACAAAGGCATCACGTCAGATGTCCAGGGCCCGGCCCACCACGGTGGTGCTGATACAGTGAAAGAAATATAGCCATGCAGCAAGTTGAAATGCTATGGCAAATGCGCTGTCATGCGTTGGGGGCGCCACCCTGATATGATGCTTGTGCCTGTCGTCTGTTCTGGCTGTCCATCCAGCTGTCACCCAAGTCCTGCACCAAGTATTACCTGTAGAAAAGAGAGAAAACGGGTCAGCACCACAGGGTTGCGTGGGGGTGGCGCCCCAGGGTGGTGACTGGGCGTCTCGAGATAAGAAGCACCACCGCATCCGGTGTAACACCTCAGTCCTGCAGAAACACACTGCAGGCACAATACCTCGTGTAGCAGTGTAAGGATAGGGATAGGATCTATCATGCAACCAAATGATGCATATGACAAAGGCGATCAACAGCAAAGGTACTGGCCAGGCACCTAGGCTGTGGATCAACCGGTGGCAAGCAGTATATAAATTTCAATTGCATTGCTTATTCGGCCTTCAAGCCCGGCCAACCCACTCAGTTGGTTGACTAAGTGCAGTGTTCTGTATATGTGTATTGCATATCAACGTATTACATGTGTCATGTCTTCAACATGTCGGTACAACAGCATATTTTGTAAAAGTTTTCACGGCGCTTTAGACGGACACAGACGTGTTCCCCATCCATGAAAAAGAAAGTGAACAACGATATGATATGTTAAGTATTTGTCGGGGAAAAAACTAATAGGAAGGAAGGAAGGAATGAAAGGGCTTTAATACTAGAAGAACGCATAATAGGTGTTTTGCCACTGAAACAAAGATGTAAAAGAAATGGTGCCATGTAAAAGGTATTCAGCCATGTAATAAGGTGAAATGTTATGGCAAATGCGTGGCGATGGTGTGTTGGCAGGTGTTGGAAGATGTAAGGTTGTAGGTGAAAGACAAATAGACATGCAGCAATTTACAGTGGTGACAGCATGTGCTGCAAATCAGTCCTAACCCCTGGCAGCAGCAGCATATGCTTCTCATGAGCTCTGACCTTGGCACACCCTGATAAGCGATAGCAATTAGTGGCTAGACGACTGTGCCACCATGGCTGTAAGCGGCAGCTGTGTCATGCTCGATCAGCAACCAGCAGCAAATGTCTTACACCATTGGTACCACCATTGCCACTGGCCAGTAACACTTGGTGTCACACCTATCTTGTTCTTTGCCAGCCTGGCCCAGGCTGGCAAAAAAACAATATATCTGGTGTGCACACGTGCGTGCACGTGATCATTCACCTCTGATCTACTTTTCTGCATGTGGCACATATTAGCTGATCTTGTAACAGTCTCACGATAGTACCTAACCATCAGCCCCGGGGATGAAGTATGTGGCTACGTTGCACAATGACTTGCATAAGAAGACTTCTTTCATTCCTTTTGAAAAGGGAACTAGTGCGCCAGCAAGTTGAGGGAGTCGTGTTGTAGAAACTTGTTGTCTATGTGATGCGGTAGCTTGCTTTGCTGCACTTGTCAAACACGTGCCTTGCGACTGTTTGCAACTCAGGGGACAGGCGTTCGTTGCACAAGTTAGAGCTCACGCGGTTCTTAGATTGTCGTCCGAAGAAACGCGCGATCAGGAAATGCTGTTGCTGGCATGTCCCAATGGCCTTAAACGTCCCTGGCACACGGCAGCAGGCTGAAAATATCACGGACACAGACTATTGCACTTGACTGTTGTTGGAAGTTGTACCTTCCCGGCGCATTCGGGGGAAGCCGCCCAAGTGTTATTTTTTATTGGCCTGTCAGAACTTGACCGATGCACACTCTTAGTCGTGAAATGCATATATCTTGTGATTAAATCTTTAATGCGATGGCAGAACGGCTGTGAAAGTGGCCCTGGAAACAGCGGAAAGTCCCGGCCCGGCAATTCTTTTGCCGGCCCGATATCGGAACAATCGATTGTTCTGAAGTGGCCCTGGTAGCGGAAACAGCTCCCAGGGGTGTCAGAACACCACCGATGCACACTGTCAGTTGTCGAATGCATAGCTTGTCTACTTACATATCCAATGCGATGGCAAAACGGCTGTGAAGGTGGCCTGTGAGAGTGTTTCAGGAGTAAGGGTAAAAATTCCGGCATTGTTGTTGCGAAGTGCCTCCCCAATAGGGGGTACCCCCTTCGAATCCATGACCTGTGCCTTTTTGCCCTTGCATAACTCGCCAAAGTCCTCAACTTGCAATCAAAGTTTGGATCATCCAAATTCTCAATGATGGAAAGGCTAGCAGTGGCTGCCAGCCTGGCGGTAGTACCGTGCCACTGTGGCCAGCCTCAGGCTGCCAGGCCGGCCTTTTGCTGCTTGAAAGAACCGACCCTTACTTAGTCAGTGTCAGCCAATAGTTCAGCCCGGTCATTCGGAATGACACTGGCAGTATCAGCCAGGCCCTGGCCAAGCCAGGCTGGCAGTTCTTCAGCCTGAGCAGGTTCAACAGGTGACCAAAACAGGCGGCGCGAGTTGACCGGTTGGCAACTGTTTGCAAACCAAGTGCTTCATTTCCCTTCAAGATAGGACATACTGCCTGCCTGTGGTCCGTTTATGATAAGCTGCCAGCTTATGCCGCGTGGCATGCCATGCGGCGCATCATCAGAGGTCTCCAATGCGGCGGCAGCACTGCCAGTGTTAACAAACGGGGCGCACCGAGCGGCACTGCGGCAGCAGTACTACTTGGTCACGCGGATGCAGCACTGCATAGTCCCTGGGGCCTCCCTGCGGGTAGAATGTACTACATACTGAGGTAGGACTACTATGAGGTAGTACCTCATATAAGGGCCATCCTAAATAGTTCAAGCTGCTGCAGTGCGGCTACCAATAATAACCACGGCCGTCGTACACGAGGCTCGCGTAGTGCACTGCGTATCGCATGTCACTCGCAAAGTGTACCTTCAAGGTATAGTATACAGTATACACGACTACGCAGTGTCACATGCCATGCATTTGTGTATAGTATAGCAGAACTCTTACAGACTCGGACTCCGAGCTCTGGAGTCTGGGCTGGGAGCTCTGGTATACCACTGACAAAGAATCATTCTGATAGATAAAAACAACAGACACACACAAACAAGTTGTGCGCAGTATGCTGGTGGATAAAGTAACATACGTATACGCAGCGCTGCGGTAGCGCCTAGGCCTGAGGCATCAGCGGCCGTGACTGCATCCTTCAAGGACAAGTTACTTTAAGATTTTCTCCTTTGGCTGCAGACCACAGCTCTAGCATGGAGAAGTGACGTTGTCTGGCAGGCACCGGCAGGCACAAGCATGACACATGAGCTCATCCCCGGGGGCCAAGCGACGCATATCAAGGCATATGGACATGACAGAGCATTGATCACAGATGCCATGTGAGTCAATTTGTCGCATGGCTCTATCCGATATATAGAGTCTGTGAACAGAACCTTTTACATGGGAGAGAAAATTACACCTTTCTTTTACTTAATTGGTATTGGTAAAAGTACCATCTCCATGGCCAAGCTCTTCATGAAGGTGTTGACCAACAGATGACCTGATACCGCTGAAATTACTGAGGATCAGGCACAAGAACTTCAGAAAGATTGCATTGTCTGCAGGGTGATTGCCATGATAATGGAATAACCCCATAACACTGTCATCACAAGGCAATGTGGGTTATGTCAAGCGGTGATCAACAAACAGAACCAATCTTTTTAACAGACAATGGAAACAATGGAAACAACAAATATGTGTCGAGCAGTATCACACGTATAATCCATACACCTGTCACCTGTACTTCACACATGCACCTAATGCACTGTACACTATCATCAACCCCGTAAGCATTGGTACAGTCTCTTGTTGGTGAAGGAAACAGTAATAACACCATATCAGGATGAAGTGGTAATAGCTGTTGTAACCCTTAGCTACGGCCAAGGGCCACTCTCAAGCCTCAACGCCGCACTTGACAGTCTGGTTGCTGTGCATGTATGTAACGCACGGCATGTCCACATGTTGCTGAAAGCGGTGCGTGCAAAGTGGGATGCGACAGAAAGTCAAGTTGATCCCCTCAGACAATGCACTTATGTTCTGGCGATGCACAATACTGGAGTGATCACTTTGCCATGCTGCATCACAACAACTCAATGCTTCTTCAAGCAGCAGACTCTGCTTTTGGAGCACATCTGAACAGAAAGTGGATCCTCATGACAGGTTCATGCACTTTCAAACAGCAAATTGGGCCATCATCTTTGGCCTGAACTTTGTTGTTGCCCATTGCAACCTTGCAATCTGATTTGGGGTTAATACCATGCAACACGCATCTGGCAAGTAGCTCAGCAGGTTGAACACATTATCAACGGTATCATCCTTCTTACAACTATTGAACACCAGCAGGTCCTTTGGATTAGGGGCCTTGCTGTTCCTGAACTGAGCACACCACTTGGCCAGCTGAACCGCCAAGCCCTCGCTTGCCGCCCACTGCTCAGTCTGCAGGTTCACTGGGGTGTCAGGCACAGAGTCTGCTTTGGTCAATCCATCACCCTCACAAGGCGTTGCGCCCTCATGCGTGTGCATAAGTCCCAGATAATGGCCCAACTCGTGCGCCAAAGTGACGCCACCGCCGTCCCAAAACCGCCATGCGTTTTTGACAGAGGGAGCAAACATGTCCCATGTAATAAACACCCAGTTCTCCTCGCTTAAACCCTCCCTCCAAGTGGGCGAGGGCCTAGTAAACCAGGGGCCCATGGCACTGCAATACCCCAGGTACATTGAACTGCAGACCTCAGTCGATGTGAAGTTGCAGAAAGCGCTTGTCTGTGAGCCGCCGACAATGACGTTGACGACCAGCTTCTCAGCAAGCGCAGCAACATCAGGGAACTTTGCTGTGTCCTTGAGGCATGGGAATCCTGCAGCTTCTTGACTGGGGTTGCCTGTGCAGGATTGCCAGTCCTCTAGGGATGACAGCAGCAGGTAGGGATACTTCTCTACGTCAGATCGGACCTCCTGCAATTTGAATCTGTAAATAAAATGCAGAAAAGCGGGCAGCAGGAATCACTTGGAGCTTGTGCGAGCCTAATTCCTTGGCTGAGACCATGCACAGTGCTGCAGTAGAAAGAACGTTGTGTACTGTATAAATGCAGAGTACCTTCTACTTCTTGTACCCTCTTGCCATTGATAGCAAGCAGACATTTTTAAAAAACAAAACCCAGTTGAGGCATTGTGATATTTTGCATAACACTTGACATAGCATTGTTCGATATTCCACCGTCATCACGCCCATGAAGTACTATGCATGACTTGCAACCGTCTGCACCACATGTCCAGCGTCATCAACAATGCTGCTAGTGCCTGCCCGCCCGCCCTCCTACAGACTGCATGCTGTTGCTGCTGCGGCTGGGCTGTGGCTTATGAATGGTCACTCACTCAATTCCTGTGCCCTTGTACAACTTGTTCGCCACTTTAATCAAGTTCTGACCGGAGGCCTCTGGATTCCAGATTGGTGGCTGAAGAACGTCACCATCTAAAAACCTTTGACCTGCAGACAACCATCTGATCAATTGATGATTATTTAAATTTAAAACAAAAGATAATTAATAATAAAAACAGATAGAAACAAACAGTATCAGCAGATTGATATCTATATGCATCCCATGCAGTAGGGTGAACATGCAGGTTGAGTGTGAACAGAACAGTCATACATGAGCGATCATAACAGTACTTGCCGTCCATGTGCAAGTCCAACTGCTCTAAAACTCCGACTCAACTCCCATTCCTTATACATTTGATACCAGGATATATTGGTACTCAATGGTTATTCAATGCCAGGATATATTGGTACTGATGAGTGCTGCATCAAGTCCCGAAGGTCAACCACCATCTCCAGGCGCGACTCACAGTGAAACACCACAGGTATAACAAAGGGCTTGAACACGTCCTGCCCTTCCTTGAAGGTCTGAGTGGGTGGGTTCACCAGATCAGCTGGGCAGGTTATGGGTCCTGGAGCTGCACTGGTGCTGCCATTGCTGGATGCTGGAAGAGTCAAACCCTTCAAACCAATTGGACTGAACTGCGATATTGAGCACAGCATGTCCCTCAAGGACATCAGAGGGCCCACCGTCGGAATGGTGACCTTGGCAGCTGCTGAGTCGTCGGGTACGGCTGGAATTCGTGCTCCTGTGGCGGCTTGATGCAGATGCCTGAAGGCGTGCTGCGAGTGCTGCTGGAGGGGATAGAGGAGTCTTCTCCCAGACGATTGTGAGGCCACAAGGGATTGAGCAGTGGGCTGAGCCTGTGGAATCAAACATCCCAACACTAGTTCTCAGCAATTTCAACAGTGTTTACATCGCGCCAACGAGGGGTGCAAAGGTGGTGCAAGTGCTTTTGGGTGTGCAGCCGCGCTGCTAACTGTGCTCGTTGATGGAGTCCTCGTCTGCAAGAGTTCTTCTGGCAGCAGGTAAGGGAATTGATTGGACTGTGCAGCAAAGCTCACCGGGTATGAGGCGGACAAACCGCTCATTGGGTTTTGAGAACGTATGGTCGATAAGTCACTGCCATGCAAGAGTTGGGGTCAACTGCTGCTGCTGCTCGTGATGGTGTCTCTCACCTGGTTGCTGCTCCCAGTATTTGCATCTGAGAGAGGCGGTCTTGTGGTTATGGCATCTGAATCGTACTTTGAAACATCCGCATACCAGTGGTTCATGGTACCCAGATTCAGCAGCTCATGGATCTCGGCCCTTAGAACATCTGGATCAACATCTGTGATTGCCAGGCTTCCATGCAGGCTGAACTGCCGCAGCAGCGGCAGCAGGGCTGCGCTGCGGTGGTACCTGAAGTAGCTGAGCACGTCACGGGCGACTCCTTTGATGGTGGTGATGACTTGCGTCATGTTTGTGCCAGGCGCAACCAGGGTGGCGCTGAATGCACTCAGAGGCCCAGGAGCTGCGCTGCTGTCATTGTTGACCTGTAGTTGCTCCCGAAGTTGTTCCAGAAAAGCTTCCGTGAGCTGCTCTGTGATGACGTCTGAGTCTGAAATTAGTTGGTAGAGGATCATAAGGGGTTCTGTTGATTACCAGGCACAGCAGTAACACAGACACAGGGTGTAGCAATGAGTTATTAGAATAGCAGGTAGTGTGTACAACATACGACAGTTGCAGGGCACATAACACCGACCCTGCTAGCATTATGCATTGTGTACACATGTTTAAAAGCTGTCATTTTCAGCTGTTGTCAACAGAGTTCATGACACCTGTCATGTGCAGGCCGCACACACTGTGATGCGCATTGTGCAGACCTCTACAGCTGCAGCAACTTGATGATAACTGTCTGATGTCTCAGCACAGGATACATGCATATTGCACTGTTACCATGCCAATCAATGAAAGCTTCTACAGCAGCAGCTTACGTGCTAAATCGCCTCTATTCAGCAGGTCTTGGGCTTCTGGCGACCCAGGGGCTGGCAGCTGTCGCAGGTTCTGCACATTGATTGGCATTCCTCGCTGATACCCGGCAGGGAGCTGCACTGTGCTACTGGCGCTGTTTGGCTGACGGCCCGCGTAGCAACTAGTCAGTAGTTCTGTTCCTACATACTTGGATATGAAGAAGCCCGCTACCATGCCAAGCAGCAGTATGAATAGACCAGCACATGTGAATGCGCCAATCTTGCGGGCTTTTTTGGAAGGCCGCATACTTGCACCTGCACGATGCAGAACATTGCAGGAAGGCTGGGTCGTGCAGTGACACCTGCAAGAGCATCTATACTGCTCGGACGTGCATCCATTGAGTACAGATAGACAGTATTGATATACAGCTAAGAAGATTCATCGCGTTTGTCCGCTAAGGAGCATTCTGCGCGCTTACTTCTTCAGCGACCTCGAATCACCTTCTGTCGGCAAAAGAGTACCGTGATCATGCTATGCAAAGTATTTTACATCTATGAACATAGCCTCACTGCTATGTATAGTTCCGAAAGCTGCAGGAGGTCGCTGGCACTGATTGATAGGCCTTATACTGTTCGCTTTCTGTGGCTTAGCTTCAACTGTCAGTAGATCTACATTTATTCTTTAGGTTTATGCCGACCGCTGCTTGCATAAGGGCTCAGGCTGCGTTCATGCTGAGTGGGGAGTTGAACTGTCACATGTTTCGTGATGATTGGCCCAGCGTGTGATCTGCTGTAACGGCTCTTCCAGAAGGCCACTGTGTTGAACCTCACTTTATAACACCACGTCTTTGCCCTCTCAGCCACCTACCTCTGGTGCTTCGAAAAATTACGCCGCATGGCAATGATCAAATGCATGTAACTACTTCGATGTGATGACAAAACACTGCATGATGGAACATAAAACATGGCTTCTCTCGCGGGGCCAGCCTCTCCTGCTGGTATTGTTGCTCTTGCATTTGCTCGCGCATCCGGCAGTCCGCGCCCTGGGAGGCGTGGATAGCGCACAAACACGTGTAGTTCTACAACCCAACGCAGCTGTCACGGCCGATGATGGGCCCCATGCACAATCAGCAGCACCACCTGACAGAGCGTTGCACAGCTCTGGGAACCTTTCAGTTCAGGGCCGCAACGGTCACCCAGAACAGCGCACAGCAGGTCGTGAATTACAGCAGACTTTGCGGGCAGCAGTTGCAGCAGCGGCAGGGTTCCGATGCCCTCCTGTCGTCGCTGCTATATCAGCCCCTGGCTGTGCCTGCACAATGCATCTCAACAGTCAGCAAGACACTGCAGCTGCACCAGAGGGTCCATCTACCCCTGTTAACAGGCCTCTCCTCTTCGGCAACCGCCTTCGCCGCAGCACCCAGCGCAATGTATGCCCAGCAGGTTACCGTTGCTCACCATCTGCTGCTGCTGATATTGTTCGAGCCGGGTGGCAACCAAACCCAGCACTACGGATTAGTGGACTGGGCAATGGCAGTGAATTCAAGGCGCCTCAGTCTGCATTGGGCTTGGCAGCTGCTACTAAGGGCATATGCGTGGCATGCCAGCTAGGTAATGCACTGCATGGGAAGCACTGAATAGCATTCCAGTCTACATTGCTGCATGCATTCGACCCCTTTCTTCCTCTGCTACTTCCCTACAACATACATTGATTGCAGCGGAGTTGTATATGTGCATGTGCATTCTGGAGCACACATGTCTTGCAACATCCAGCAGCTAGTCGTGTGCAGTGCATTGACAAAATAACACTCCTGTTGGAAGTTCCTGACAGCGTCGTCCACTTCATTCTGCACAACAGTATCTCTTTTCTGCCGTCAGTGCTGGCTGTGAAATTTGCTGAAAATAAAGTAACTTATCAAGAGAATGAATCAACTTACTGCTGTTTCCGTGTCTCCCTGGATCACTCCTGCAGGAGAGTACTGCCCCCCTGGCACTCAAGAAGAGTCCTTCCTCAGCCTGGCTACTTGTGACCTGAAACCTGGCTCCGGTGTTTCTTCAGGCAGCAGCAGCAGCAACCAGATTGGAGATGCCACATCAGCATCATCCTGCAAAGGGTTTAAGGCGTGTCCAGCTGGCAGTTACTGCCCTGATGCAACAGATGCTAGACCCTGCGAGCCTGGCAGATTCTGCCCAGAGGGCAGCATAACATCAGAACCCTGCAACATCTCGGTGAGACTCATTTTACCTTCTCGAAATGTAACCTGATTGATCTGTTTGCTGATTGCAACAGAGGATAGCAATATGTCAAGGACTTGTTTTCAATGGCATTCTGGAGCTGTTCTTGCTGGCAACAGGCAGCTGTGTGCAGCTGCTTATATGACCTGCTTCTATCAGCTTCCTGCCGCCATACCTCACACTGCTCCTGTGCACGTGCTGATTTATCCTGCATTGGTAGCCAGTAGAGCATGAGGCAACACGTGCACAGGAGCAGGAGCAGCAAAATAACAAAACTGCAACACAAGTATAACAGAAGTAACACAAGTAACACATGTTGTGTCTGTGTCATCACCTGCAGAGTCTCCTGACCTGGAACCCCTTCAGGACTATCCAGCCTGACCCTCAGACCATGCTGGAAACCTTGGTCAACTCCAACATGCCACTGGGCGGCAACACCTGTCCTGCAAACACCACCAGCCCTGTTGCTGGTTGTCCGCCTGGCTATTTCTGCCCCACTGCTGCTGAAAAGCTGCAGTGCCCTGTTGCTTACTTCTGTCCTGGTGAGCTGTTTGTTTGGCTGCTAGTTGCGCATGTTGCCAGATTGTCCCCTTTTGCTGGTGTGGTTGTTGCCAGTGGCGGGGTCTCGGTTGTTGGCAGCATGACAAAATCACAGGCAGCTTCTGCGCAGATTTCTCTTTCTTTGGCGTCTTTTTATCTGTTGCTGATTTTGCCATAGAGGGTTGGGAAGGAGAAGTGCCACAGTGGGTTGTCAAGGACGGGAGCAAGGGGTTGGGTGTTCTGCTTCACCATAGTTGTGCATTTGGGGCACAGAATGTAAACTCTATCCATGCACCATCAAGCTGAGCAAGACAAAGCATCAAGCATTGCCAAGAAAATCACAATACTCAAATGTTGTGATGTCAGAAAATCACACAACACCCTCACCCATTTCTGCTCGTAACTTGGGACAGGTCTGTCTGAAGTCTGCTGCATCATAGCGTGCCACAGCATCATTTTCTGCATTATAGCATCCAAGAACGTGTCAATAATATCTCCTTTGAAAAGAAAAAAACATACGTCACTTGCATGTTATCATGTACGCAGGTCATTCCACGAGACCTATACCCTGCCCCACTCTCGCCAGCTGTGACTCACCGGGCCTCTCAGCCCCTGATTGGTCCTGGCTGGGCCTCTTCTTCATGCTGCTGCTGCTGCTGGCGCTGCTGACGGTGCTGGAGTATGTGCGGGTGGCCGGCAGGAGGGAGTATAAGGCTGGCGCTCATGAGGAAGAGGTCATGCAGTTGATTGGAGCTGTGGGTTTCAAGGTAAGGCTTAAAGGGTTGAGGGTTCAGGGCTGATGAATATGTCTATTGACATCTGTGTGCTGCATTTGTGATGGTGTTTGTTACCGCCGGAGGGAACCCAAGAAATTCCAGTCTGCTGTGTACTATTGCCTACTAGGAAGGGTGTGTGCATGTAATAACAGATGTACAGCAGCTGTAATACGTTTTGATGATGATGATGCCAAGTTTCTTGACCTGGTATATCAACGCTGCTGCTGTCAATGTGCTGCTGCCGCTGCTGCTCGCCTCACAGATGGTCTGTGCAGACGACACCTGCAAGCTGCAGCGAGTGTCCTGCATCCAACCACACAAGGAAGCAGGGTTCAGGCAGCAAGCCTCCGAGCAGGCCTACAATGTCCTCCCCAAGCCACTGAAATCAGCCCACAGCTGGGTTGCAAAAACCTACCTCAGTTTCAATCACTGGTTGGCGAACAGCCTGAGCAGGGCAAGCCGCAAGAGGTCTGGTGATGGGCGTGAGGATCTGCCACAGAATGGATCAATGATGAACTCATCTGATCATGATGGATCACACCAATCTGCTGATGCAACTAGATCTAAAGGCAAAGATGTGATCCACGATCATACTGTGGTAGAGATCCCAGATCAGCATCAGCATGAGCGGGGGTACCTGACCAAGATCAATACAGCCCCAGCAGCAGCAGCAGATGAAGGCGAGTACCAGATCAATCCTCGATTGACGCTGGTCTTCAGGGAGGTTTGGGTTGCAGATCAGTCATTGGATGAGGGTTTAGGGCACAAGGCCATCTCAGGCTTAGCAGGGCTTTGCGGCTGCGTTGACGGCAGCGGTAGCAGCAGCATCAGCAGCATCAGCAGCAGCAAGACAGGCAGCAATGGCAAATCCTTGGACGTGAGGTCAGCAGCAGAAGCGCGCCTGGACCGTGCTGCTGCTCGGGGTGTGAAGTTCATAGTGCCCGGTGTCAGCAGCAAGTTTGCGCATACTGAACTTCACGCCCTGATGGGACCGTCTGGATGTGGCAAAACCACACTGTGCAAAGCCCTGGCTGGTCGTATTCCCATGTCCAGGGTTTCAGGGGACATCAGGGTTCTATGCAGCTCAGCAGCAGATGGGTTTCAGAGCCAGAGTGAACTGGCCATGGCAGGCAGCTTTGCCGCGTGCAGTGTGGCCTGCAACATCTCTCATATGACCGGGTTCGTGCCCCAGTTTGACCTGCTTCATGAAACCCTTACGGTAAGACATCTGATGACTCCCATATCAGCCCAACAAATTTTGTACTATTGTATATGTATCATTCATCTCTTGAATTCTGCCAACATCGTGAGGTGCCGCGCGTAGTTTCTTTCTCTCTTTTCTTGATAGATATGTCAGGGTGAGGTGATGGTGTGTATCACCCTTTGGAGGCTTTAGAAATTCTCTCTTCACAGATGCGGTAGGTTCTTCTGCCTGCTACTTCTGATGCATGCGATAGCCGTTTGCAGCAGCCACAACTGCCTCAAGCCTTGACCAAGCCTACTTTCAGCAGGGGTTAGTGTGGAAAAGGGGTCATGGGATTAGGCGTGTTGCCCTCGGCACGGGCCTGTGTGCGGGAAGCATTGTTTTTATGTAGAAAACTGGGCCCTCATCATGCAGGGATCTGTTGCACTAACCTAATTTGATGATGTGCGCAGGGCATCTTAGTGACGATGAGGCCTTGCTTGCATCATCCAGTCAACTTGGTGCAAACAAGTGTGTGAGGCCAGACAGCCTGTGCCTGACCCGGTGCAGTGGCTCTTTCTGCTGTCTTTTCTTTCCCTTTTTCCCCTTAGTTTCTTCCTTTCTTCCTTTCTTCCTTCCTTCCTTCCTTTCTTCCTTCCTTCCTTCCTTCCTTCCTTCCTTCCTTCCTTCCTTCCTTCCTTCCTTCCTTCCTTCCTTCCTTCCTTCCTTCCTTTTGTGGTTCCGCACCTTTCATTGGATTTATCATCAATTTATCAACTTTCATGGAGTTATTATCAACCAGACCTGTATCACTGAGCATTTTGTGCCTGTACGTCCCTGCTCCTCAGGTCCAAGAGAATCTGCTGCAAGCTGCATACCTGCGCCTGCCAGTGAGTCACATCCAGATGACCCACTACCAGCGACAGAGGGAGGTCAGGGCAGTGGTTGGTGAAGTCACGGCACTCATGGCACTCAACAAGGTCACACACCAGGTAAAATGCATGGCAGCTGCTGGACTTGTGCTTCCTGATCTTACAGCATGTGTGTGGCAGCTGCAGAACGTCCTGCAGAAGTCAACTTATGCTTCATGACCTTGGAGCATCTGTGTTTTTGACCACAGGATGGCATTTGAGCACATAACAACAGACAAGAATGGTCGTAGAGCAGCAACTTGTGTGCTGCTGGTGATGATTGCTGTTGTCAGGGTTAAAAAGGCTTCAGCAGGCCGCACCCGAAGAAACAAGTTGCAGGGGGGATTTATCCATCTTGACCAGTCTGCGTGTGCTGACCTCTGTTGTTGCTGCCTTCAGGTTGTGGGGTCGTCCGCGCAGCGCATGATCTCTGGTGGCCAGCGCAAACGCGTCGCGATCGGCGTGGAGCTGGTCGCGAAGCCATCGCTGCTCTGGCTGGACGAGCCCACAAGCGGCCTGGATGCTGCAGTGGCGTATGATGTCGTGGAGGCTCTGAAGAACAGCAGTCAGCGTGGAATGAACATTCTGGCTGTGATGCATCAGCCCAGGTGAGCCAGCAGCTGGCTGTCCTGCAAACTGCAGCACGTTGAACAACTTGATAGGGTCATATGTGAGATAATTTCAATTATTTAATTGTCCAACTACAATATCCTTCACAACATCATGTTCTTCTGATGAATAGTATACATATACAAACTGTAAGCACACACATTCACAAGCAGCCTTGTCTAGTGCTTGATATAATTGCCAGTCACTCTGCTGCCCTTGGATTGAGGTTCTTTGTCGACTAGTGGGTAAACCAAGTTGACCGTAGATGGTACATGCGCGTACTGTGAATGGTGCCGTGCACCAGTCCAAACACCAACAAAATACACATTTTGTTGGTGTATTTTGTTGGTACACATTGAGGCTCAAAGGGCTGCTGCTATACGCGTGGCTCAAAGGTTCTTGCAAGAATGTATACATTGATACAAAATGATGTATACAACCCCTGTTGCAAAACCCTGCATTTGTCAAACACTCCTGTCATGCAGGTGCTCCATTTTCAACATGTTTGACAGCTGCCTGCTGCTCAGCAGCAATGGCCACGTGGTGTACTCCGGGCCGCAGAATATGGCCATGCACTACATGGCTTTTATCGGCTTCTACAAACCAGCAGAGGAGAACACAGCAGATTTCCTCATGGACGTCATTGCAGGTAACCGACAAGTCAGCTATGAGTTGACGTGTTACATAACATGCTGAGTTCTTAAACCGCGCATCGGTTTAATCAGGCTACATCGCTTGAACCCCTGGCTCTTATACAGGGTATATAGGGTACTGAGTATCGCTCGATCAACGCAGGGTATATGCCTTATTGTTTCCTTACATGTGCAACATGTTGCATTTTGCAGAACAAGCTAGGAGCATGGCTTGGTGTATCGTGTTCACTTTGCTTATCAGAGTTTGTGCATCATATATGATTTGCTGGATTGGTCTGATGGCCCCCAAGTCAGCCTCATGAACCTGTACGCACACCAGTATGAAGTGCACTGAATACTCATTATGCATGCAGCAACACATGAGTTCTTTTGCCCCTCTCTCTCTCTCTCTGCCACTCTCTCAGAGGGCTGTGTCAGGGTTATGTTCCTGCCTCCATTGTTGTTGACAAATGTGCAATTGAATGCATACCATTGCTGCTGCCGTCACTACTGCTGTTGCTGCTGTCACTGCCGTCACTGCTGCTGCAGGTGTAGTACCCCGCCCCGGCAACCCCGACTACGTTCCTTCACAGCTGGCCACCCTCTGGCAGAAGTGTGGCGACATTTGGATCCAGCAGCAGCTGCAGCAGCAGCATGGCCCATCAACCTGCCACATCCAGCGAGCCAACAGCATGTATCACAGCCTTGGTCTGGATCAACTCCCGCCCCCCACTGCTGCTGCTGCCAGTGCCGTGGATTGGCCGTGGCGTCCGCGTGACCTCGAGGCGCTGCTGCAGAGGTTCCACCTGCTGGTCGACAATGACGTGGGGAATGACAAGAATGACATGACAGGGTTTGGGGGAGCAGGGGGCCAAGGGTTTAAGGCGTCTGGTGGTGACGGCGGTTCAGTGTTGAGCTATGAAGGGTTTTTGAGTTTTTGGGATGAAGCTGGAGTCAAGGACATCATGGGAGAGGTGTGTGTCATTGTGGTGTTGTGTTGCTTCATTGTGTTATCATGCTGACTGTTGTGTTACTTTGTTATGTGCTCCTTGTCATGTGACGTCATCACATGTCATGAATCTGTGCAGCCTGGTACTTATCTTTGACAGGTATCAGACACATGACATGAATTGCCGTCACATGCTCAGGCTGAACACACTGTGTCATAACACGTCACATGACAGCCAATGACATAACATGACAAAATGGTTTGCTGCTATGTACTCAATGACGCCAGTACTCTTTGAAATCAACATCATAGGTTTACAAGGTTTACACGTCTTTCCTGCTGCTGCTGCTGCTGCTGCTGCTGCTGCTGCTGTTGCTGCTGTTGCTGTTGCTGCTGTTGCTGTTGCTGTGTCATGCACTCCAGGAGCAATTTGCTGAGTTCATTGTTGGCATCTCAGACGATTTTGGTATGGCACCCGGCAAGTCCATCACTCAGACTCAGTTCCTGGAGGTTCTCAAAGCTCAACTCAGAGCAGCAGCAGGGGTGGCTCAGCCAGATCCCTTTGCAGCAGGGGCAGCAGCATCAGATGATGATGATGATGACGATGATGATCATGATGATCACAAGCCTGATCAGACCCAGCATCACCACCATCATCATCATCACCACCACCACCAGCAGCAGCAGCAGCAGGCAGAGGGGCCCAAGGTGGCAATGCAAGTGCAGGGCAGCCTGAACCCTGCTTCACCGTTTGAGACGATTGGCGCAATGCAGGTCGTGGAAAGCAGTGACGTTACTGCTGCTGCTGCTGCTGCCGCAGAGGCAGCAGCAGCAGAAGAAGGTAATGCTGCGGGTGCTGCTGCTGGCGGTATATCAGATCAGGCTGCAAAGGTCTCGTGTGCGGAGTCCTGCACAGCAATCAAGGAATATCAAGAGGCAGCACGGGAGCTGGCAGCAGCCACAAAGGATCAGCCGTGTGCTGCTGCTGCTGTCGCTGCTGCTGCCAGCGGCCCATGCACAGCGGCTCCTGAGGTGGTTGAAGCTGTGAAGGCAGCAGCAGCAGCAGTCGAACGACATGGGGCTGGTACTGCTGCTGACTTCTGTGCCGCAGCCAAGGCAGCAGAAGCTATAGCAGCAGCAGCAGGGAGCATTTGCTCAGGGAGATCAAATCTGTCAAGGTCTGCTACTGGAGATTTGAGTACAAATGCATCATATTATGGATCTAGGGTGTGCTCTCCAGGTATGCTGACCTGCTCTGCAGCAAGAATGCAGCAGCGAATGCTCCAGAGGCAGCAGTCCAATAACTCCCCAACTCCCACTGCTGCTGCTGCTGCCGGCATCAGCAGCACGCTGTCAGGCAGCAGCAGCTCTGTGCAGCGGCAGCAGCAGCACCAGCGGGCGATGGAGGCTGTGGCGCGGTTTAAGAAGGCCAGGAAAGCCCTGATGAAGCAGCAGGCAAAGCAGCAGCAGGGTTTAAGGCAGCTGGAACAGGCTAGACAGATGAGAGTGTGCAGCGACAGGCCGAAAAGTGATGTTTGCACCCGGGTGTGCTCCTCTCTGCAGGATGCAAGGTCTAAGTGCTTAGATACCTTGGGCGATTACATGTTGATGCAGCACATGCAGCAGCAGCAGCGGGAGGAGCGCTTGGAGCAGCAGCTGCAGGAGACCAGCAGCGGCGGGGACAGTCCGATAGGGGGTTCAAGTCCCGCTCTTGGCAGAATGCAGGCCTTCAAAAACCTGGCCCGGGTTTCAGAGGCTGAGGGATCCCATTCTCAGTCCAACCAGTCAGCATCGTCTAGCAAGGCTGCAGAAGATAACGCTGCTGCCGTGGCAGCAGCAGTAGCAGCGGCAGCAGCAGCGGCGGCCGTCAAGACTCGGCGATTGCCGTCGACTGCACGGCAGCTGCGGTTAATCATCCGCCGCAGCGGCCGCAAGCTGATCGCTTGCCGGCATGCGTTAATGACAGACCTGTTACTAACGTCAGTGCTGGGTTTAGCCCTGGGTGTTGCACAGGGCAGGACTACGGACCCTGGGGTGTCATTGTTGTGGATGTTAATAACGTTATTGGCGTATGGCTGCATGATGCTGACGAGGAGCACGATCAGCTATGGCTATGAGAGGCACATCTACCTGCAGCTGGAAAACCAGGTAAAGACAAGACAAGAGGTCATCTTCTTCGTTGTCGTCGTCGTCGTCGTCGTCGTTGCTCTTTCTTTTTGTTGTTGTTTTTCTTCTTACTGATGACTGTATCTCTGCAACCTGTTGATTTCTTCTGCATATCTTGCAGTACTCAGCAAACTGCCTTCCGTGTCTTCTTGTCAGTGCACTGAACTTGCATCTCGTGCTCTCTGGTCCCCTTCTCATAACAATACTTTTGAATGTATTTTGATATGATATATGTAAGTATTTTGTATGTAGTATTATATATTCTGATGTATTACTCTAATATATGTTACATATTTTTATAGAGAGCAGCTTGGCAACTATCTATTAATTATGAATTAATAAGGAAAAAACAAAAATCCCAGCTGCTGCCTGTCAAGTATGAATATGAACTATTCAGAAAGAACCCCAGCGCCGAGGCTCACTTCCAAGCCTTTCAACCTGCATTTCACAAGCCTACTCCAATTATCAAATCATTCCCAACCGTTTTAGAATCACACCATGTGTCTGTCCGCCTCCATCTCAAGCATGACCTGCTACTGTTTTTTGCTGCTTTTTCTGCTGCCATTTTCTGCTGCATTTTCCGCTGCTATTCTCTGCTGCATCTGCTGCTGCATCTGCTGCTGCTGTTTTCTGCCGCTTTTCTGCTGTTTCATCCCACCTCAGGGCGGCATTTCAGTGACAGCCTGGGTGTTTGGTCACCAGATCTTTGACATTCTGGGCCTGCTGATCCATCCAGCGCTGTTCTTTGCCTGGATGTACGTGCTGACCCTGACGCCGGTGCCCTGGTGGAGCTACTACATTGTGCTGCTGGTGGTGGGCTGGTACACCTCTGGTCTGGGGTACCTGGTGAGTAGCATGTTGACTTTTGTCAAAGGTTTGTTTGACTTTGGTCAAAGGTTTGTTTGACTCTGGTCAAAATGTTTTGAATCCATCACTAACTCCAAACATTGAGATCATAATGACAGTGACCAAGTCTTGGTCATTGAGACCTCAATGTTCGGTTAGTCTTTGGTTAGCGGTGGGTTGAATAGTATGTGTGATTCAAACAAGATCGTTGGAAGACCACGATTAGGTGTTTCCCCAGCCTCAACTTGCAAATTCTCCAAGCTGTGACTCCGCAACTTGACTTGAGCACTGCTGCTGCTGCTGCTGCTGCTGTCTGTTGAACTTCCACAGGTGTCACTGCTGGTGGCCCCCAGCAATGTGATGCTGTCAGGTCTGGCTGTTGCTCTTCTGCTGGGAGGCGTGGCAAATGGAGTGGCCCCCAGGCTTTGGCAGCTGGAGAATTCTCATCCAATCCTGTGGCTTGATGCTCTCAGCTACACACGGTAACATTAAGAAATAAATAAATATTTAGAAATTATGATTCTGCTGAAACATTTGATACTATACATCATAAACAGTATGTTATATCCATTGATTCATCCATATTTAGTGAGGCGTTTGGTGCTGATGTCATACAGCCATGCATGTGTCAGTTGCTACAAGCTTTATTTTTGGAGTGCATGCAATCAAGCCTGCAACAGCATGCCCTGACAACCACATTAAAATTTTCCCTGCATGGTGTGTTTACACCTTGCTGACAACAACCTATATAAAAATGTCATGAAGCAACAAATGTTACACAAGTCACTTACTGAGCCTGTATCATGTCATATTATGATTATCAAATATCTTGTTGTTATTTTGTTATGTGACATGCAGTTGGGGACTTCAAGCACTGTACATCTCTTGGCTGACTCCCAGTACTGCTGAGGCAGCTCCCCCCACAGCAGCATTCCTGTCTGGTCTAGGGTTTTGTGGACTGCAGTCAAGCCTCCTGCAGTCAATGCAGAGCAGCAGCAGCAGCAACGATGGCACCAGTACAACTGCAGGTGTGTGTGGGTCGTCTTTGCATACCAAGTACACATTTCTATTTTATAAGTATCAAGTTAAAACGCACTGACCTATAACATCTACAGCACTTGTTGCCCAATTGCTCGCCAATCACACATTTCCAACTTGTTGTCCTGATAATTGACAATACTTGCATGACTAATGCTGCTGACATGACTCTGTCTGCCTACTGCATTGCAGCCTTCAACCTCACTAGCTCAAGCAACCGCAGCCTGTGGAACCTCACAAGCGCTGAGCGCGCTAACGCCCTCGCATCAGCAGCAGCAGACAACCTCCGCACCGCACCTGCTGGCAGCCAGCAGGACGCCGCAGCAGCAGCAGCGCTGACTCAGCTCTGGCAGTACTACAATGACCCTGCTCTGCTGACGAGGCAGTGCAGTACTCAGGCCTACAAGGCGTACTTTGTGCTGTTTGGGCTCGGTATCATCTGCCGGCTGCTGGTGTGGATTGTGGTTAAGAGCAAGGCTCATCATAAGTCACAGGAATGAGGGAACAACAAGGTCGTGGAACAGTTGAGGGGTCTGTTATTAATGATCAATTCATTGTTATCTACAATATGTAGTTATTGATTTGGAGTGTGATGAAGGAGCAGGGCGCATCAATTGTTTCAAGAGCGGGGGAAGTTTCTGGTGTTCGGTGTTCACAATTCTGTGAACAACGCAAGGGCCTTGTGTGTCCGGGCGCTTCAAAAAGGAAAGACCTGTGAAATCATCTGCTGCTTGCTGAAGCAGGGATACAGCTGTCATTCTACAGCATATTCTCAGTGTGCAGGTTCCTGTGGGTGGGTG
>JABEVS010000482.1:36562-47734 GCA_018290735.1 Coelastrella sp. MACC-549
ATGTTTGTTGTCGGTCAAAAGCCCAACATGAAGACCTTGTGGGTGGGTAGGTGGGTGGATGGATGGGGATAGGGAAGTGAGTGGGTGGATGGAGATGGGGAAGAGGGGCCAGGAGATGTATCTGATTTCATTGTTTATGTGGATTCATTTCAGCGGCATACATAGGCCTCCCGGCAATCAGAGGTTGAAATCCTTACAGGGGCTTAGCCCACTGCATTTAAAGCATCCTGCTTCATTCGCATTGTCTAGAATCATTCTGTGTTGTGTGCTTGGAGCTGGCTGACAGTCACTGGCTTGCACACTGTGCAACAACAAACATATGGCACCTGTTGATTGTTTTGTTTGAGCTCGAAGTTACAAGTTGTGCAGGACTGGTCTCTCCTGGGAGGAATGCTATCAATGGTATGTCGTCCACTGCTGTGAACTGCCACTGGCTGAGCTGCTGAATTTGAGAATAGTTGTCGCTGTGCTGCAGCTATAGCAATCATGCTGACGGCCCTGCGCCTCAACCCTACCACTGAGTACTCCAAAGCAGTCAGTGCTGCCTGCATTTGGACAAGATGAATTGCTAAAACGTCCCGAGTTTGATTGTGACGCTGTTGAGTACCAACTTGGGCTTGCTGGAATTTGAATTGATGACTGGTGTACGTGACTGCTTGAGCAGTGCATTACAGAGCCCCTTGCATGCCTGACCTGTACTTTACTGATAGTACAGATGTTGTAATCAGAATTGCTGTACATAATGCTCCACGGACGTCTTATAGAGTATCAGGGCCAGCGGCAAGTCTCTTTGAGCTGTTCTGACAGTAGATGTATGTGGACAAGACAATGATATGCCACTGATCTAGTTGATTGTCATGCCCTGTATGTGCATTTTGCCAGTTACTCATGTAATCCAGTGCTGCTTGCGGCGCTCCCTGCATCCCAACTGGTGATAGCACACCAGTTGGTACCCGGCCACTCATGTCTGTTGTATCCTTACCCAATGTTTACACTATGTGCCCACATGTGTTGTACAGAGCATGGGACTTCCTGTCCCCTTGCAGTACTGACCAGTTGCTTGTAGCAGGATTCCGGGCTATCATGGGATGTTTGCATATGCATACAGGGTGTCTGATACTGGCATTGGCTATACGTGGGAACTGCTTGCAGGCCGCATCGCCTAGTCAGATGATGCACTGCGTATGCACCTGTGGAGAGAGCCATCATGCATCACCATTTAATTGCATTAAATTGAGTTTGTGTGCAGTCATTCACAGAGCCCCTTGGAACCTTCATGCATGTGAGGCTTATGCACGTTGCTTGATGCTGCAAAATTGCAGCCTGATTATTGCTTTGTTGTACAGTTGGGCGCAGCATGTTGTACCATTGCATCACAGCAATCAATTTATATAGACGTATATGTTTGTTATTGTTTGTGACTGTTGCTGACAGTCCAGAACTGGTGTTGACTGCATCATGATCATCATGTTTTGCTGACCCAACGAATTGTAGATCATTTAATTATAGATGGCAGTTTTCTGTCGCAAAAAGCAGCTTCTATGCGCATGCATGCATCCATGATATCCATTGTGTTGGAACATCACCATGCCTCTGGAGGCCAACGTGGCGTAGTACGCCTTACATACTTAGTAGGTACAAGTTGCCATAGCACTTCAACTTGCTGCATGGCTAAAATATTTCTACAAGCTTAAGCTTGCAACCTTGCCAACATGTTTAGTGTGGGGGATTCTTGACTTGCATGTAAGCTATAGCTTCACAACTGGGCTGTAGCCGCATGCCTAGCATGTGTGAACTCGTTCCGTGGCATTCTGCGGTACATACGTCTTCCATCCTGCATGCAGAATCCAGTGCGCACTCAACAGTGTCTGATAGCAACTTGCACGCCTTCAGGATCGGATCAGAGCAGAGATGTTGACAGACAAAGATACGTTTGCAGGCCTGTAACCCCGGCGTCCCCTGAAGGTGGTCTAATCTTGGTGTGTCTGTGTGGCTGAGCCACCAAGTACTTTGCCCAAGGGCCTTGCGGCCGGAAAGGGTAAGCTTCCTTCCTTCCTTCCTTCCTTCCTTCCTACAACCTGTAACCTGGCCAAAGCCAATGGGCATTTAAAGAAACAGCAGCTGTCAAGCAAGCATCATTATGCTGCCACTGCAGTGCCACCTGGCACTATTTACTGCTAAGTAGTGTTTTACACCATACCAGACCAAAATGGTCAAACCACCTAGCGCCCCCCCCCCCTGCGCGCACACTTATAGATCGATGCCGGGCGCCAACAGAGTCGCTTATAAGCCATATCCATAATTATGGCTTTATGCAGAAGTAGCTGTGCAACCAAGCAACTTCACAAAAACAAATCAGTCAAAAGTTTTGAGTTGCATGTGTTTTCTTGTACAAACACCCGACGGCACGGCAAGTGCAAGCTGCCAGTGCACTGCCCACAACCTTTACCTGGTCAGTGTGTATAGTACACACTAGCAGCACATGCTGAGCATGTTATAGGCTCTTACTGCGGACCCTCTACTCTGAGTCAGGCAGGCTACTAACCTGACTTGAAGGGCCTTCTAAACAAGCCACTGAGAAGGCCCCTCTTACGGCCAGTGCTGGTGCCGCCGGCAGTGGTGGCATCGGTCACAGCAGTAGCCTGGCTGGCCTCGTTCTCTTCTTTGATGTGAGCCTCTGGAGCCTCCTGAGCCTCAGTCCTCTGTGGTGCACCAGTAAACAGGCTGGCAGGACACCTGTCTGCAACTCCTTCAGCATGCTGTGCGTCTATGGCCTCCTTGACAATCTCTGCACATGCCTTCATCTTGCGCTCTTCCTCCCTGAGGCGCCGCACCTCACGGTCCCTGGCAGCTTGCTCAGGGCTGTTGCTCAGCTCGTTAGCTAGGGCAGCCACCTGCGGCAGTTGATGCAGACACACACATGTCATGGCTTGATCAGCACATGCCATGGCAGTGCAATTACCAACCGTTGAGGCTTATTGGGTGGTTGATTCATTGCTGGCCGCACCAGGCCGGCATTGAATGCCATTTCTTCCATTCTATCTCAAGGCTTCAACGACTCATATGATAATCAGTGAACATTTACTGCCCGCAGGTCGGGCGACCCTCAGGCTGCTGCAGGATGTGGGAAGCTTCCTCTGTCATTTGATACACCAGAGGCTGGCAGTCTTGTGCACTGTACAAGAGTCTAAATGCACTGACTGCACATCATGTGTGATTGAATCGCCAATAAATGTGTACAAAGTCTGTATACAGCATGTCTTGTTGAGGACCGTTTAACGACAATGTCATGAAGTCTCATTCAGAGGCAGTTTAGTCCAATAGATTGGCAAGGTGTGACAGCTGACCCACCTCTGCCCTTGCCTGCTTCAGCCTCGGCTGGGCCACAGCCAGAAAGCGCTTGCCAACTTCATCTGGCTCCAGCCCTTCAACCAGGCTCTGCTCCGCATCGTTCAACCCCTTGTCTGCTGTAAAGCTGAATTTTTCCATCTGCTGTGAGAAGTTCCAGCTAGCCCTTAACAGACTTGTACGCTCTGTGGACAGCTCCTTCTCCTTTGCATTTATGGCGCTGAAGAAGCAGCCCAGACGCTGTGGCGACCATCTGTACAGGGGCTCGTTGCGGAGGGTCTCTGGGTCACTTGTCAGCCTGTCCAGCTCCTCAGGGGTGATCACTGTTCCACCACCAGTCACGGCTGCAGGCAGGGTGGCACAGTACACAACAGTGTCACTGATGATACCTCCATGATTAGATTGTGGAGGCCTAGGAATTATACATATGAAAGGTACTTTCATTGGATGTTTGACTTGATTGATTGAATTGCTATTGGATGGCAGGTCCTTTGTGACACAGCATATCACCAGTCACATGACTCATCAACAACACAGTGTTTTTACAACTTGATTCATGGTTGTATAGCTGTGCCACAGTGTGGGCTTTGAAAGTGCTGGGCAAGCCCTCCTACTAGGCACTCTGAATGTACTTCACTGCTACAGCAGTGAGGGCCCCTCACCATGCAGTGCTGTCACAGCAGCTGTACGGTAAAGTATCTGCAGCAAACAGCTCACTTGGTGATGTGAATAGCCTTGCGCAGTGCAGCCTAAGATTCAATCAACTTTGGAAGTGTGTTTTGCCATACTGTGCAGTCACTGAGACAGTATTTCACCTGGACTGCTCAGCCTGGGCTTCTTCTGTTGGTGCTGTGCAGCTGGCAGCTGCTCCTGCTCCTCCTCCAAGGGCTCCTCCTCCTCCTCCTCCTCCTCCTCACTGTCCAGGATGATCTGCTGTGTATGACGCTTTGTGCCAGCAGCACCTAGCTCAGCAGGCTGGTCCTGACCTGTCTGGTTGTTGTGGTCATTGTTGGGCCCTTGATCAGCATTGCAGGTGGCTGCAGCTTCGGCCTCAGCAATGCCTGCCCGACCCTGCCAGTGCAACCAACACCAGTGTCCAGTCTCATGACTCATCTCTTAGCTGGCAACACTACTGGTGCAATGAAGCGAACAGCTAATATTGTTTGTATATCTGCATGTTCTCTCCTGTGACTCACATTAGTAGTACTAATTTGAATGATCCAAAACAGTTAACCAACGTTATATAGTGTTATAACGTTATGTCGCATTCTCTCAGAGTAAGTTGCAGTATAGCCGGCCAATGGCATGCATCTGGGAGTGGGCACAAAGCGTGTGTTCTGGCGGAGTGTCTAACAACACAGCATGCGCTGCTCTGCACATTCTCTGGGATTTGATTTCGAGCTGCTCACCTCACCAGCACCGGTACCAGCGCTGCTGGAGGTTCCGTCTCGAGCGCGCTTGGGTTGCGCCATTGCTTGTTTTACCAGTTCCCAGGTCACCTGCTGCTTGCTGAGGTGCGCAAGCGGCATACCCGGCTTCATTTGTTCCTGCGTGGCATACTGAAACGGTGCGATTACATCCAAACATGCCAGCTCGAGCTTTGGAAGAACTGAGGACACAGCGATACCTTTATCCTCAAACACCGAGGCACAAAGGCCGTTCCTTGACTAGATGTCCGGTCCAACTGCATCACGGGATGGCCACTTAAGTAAGCTTACCCTTGCTTTGTCTTTCATGTACCGGTATCTTCCATCGACGTCTTCTGAGTTGTACTTTCCCACTGCATAGTGCCACAGTTTGAGGTATTCCTTCTTGAAGTCCCCCATATTCGAGCGGCCAAGGTTGACCTATATGCCAGAGGTGACGCTGCGCAGCTGAGTTGTGGACTGATATATAACAGATTTCTCAATCAACGAGCAAAAACGGGCAATGCGGGTTGATCAGCTCTCAGGAGCAGCAAAGGTGTGCTAGCTAGCTTGCGAGACCTCTGGGTCCGGTAAAATTAATTTTCAGATGAGAGACACTGCTTGCGGGAATGACACACTCCCCGACATGTATGGTGCATCCCACGCATCACCGTAAAGCGATGTTGGACTTCCACAGCAGACTTAACGGTCAGCTCCCGAAGCTGACCGTGCAACGAGCGTTGCCAACGCTCGCGTAATGCTTTGGGAAAGCACTGCGAGGCAAGGCGATATCACAAGCATATTGCTTTGAATATTCCTAGAAGCTTTTTTGCAGAAATACGAGGCTTAAATCTTGAGCTGTTGAGCAGCATCGATGCTGCCATTGACCAACGTTGGCCTGGTTAACCCGCTTAGTAACCTCCGGACCTCCGGCATCAAATTTGTACGACTGTGTATCAGAAGATGATTGAAAGCACCAGCAGTGTTGCTGTTGCACAATCTTCTTGCTGGTCCCGGATTTGGTCTGACACCGGGTTCAACCCATGCCATGGCAGGGCCGAGTGTGTACCGCGACCGGGGACTGCAGGGCTGGCGCCAAACTGCGGCGTAGTTGATATCACGATCACTCCAGGAACAGCCTGGTCCTAACTTAACCTGACGTGAAGGGTTATGGCACACCCTCTCGCTGCCTCGGGAGCGGGAGTGGACGGTAGGGGGCGTGAAGCCGGTGGCACCCACCCGGATGGCGGTGCCATCGCCACACACGCCACCCTCCCTCAACATACGCGGCCCTCGCTCCAACGTACCGGGTGTCTAATTGAAGACACCAAGCGTAGATCATTCATTCACTCATAAAGGGTTATCAATCTGGAACAATTGATCAAAGGGCACTGACACATGTGCCTGCTGTACAATGACAATCTGGGATTAATCAATAACCATCAGTTTACGAGGTCAATGATCTGAACTGGCTTGTAGCGTTCTGGTCTACAACCTATGTCCTATGTACTAGTATATTATTTTCAGCTAAGCTGCTATGGAAAAGCAGTCTGCTGAGTCAGAAGTAATTTCATTGTTGTCCGCTTCTGAAATGGGGCGCGGGGCCGATGGCAGGATTGCTACGGCTAATGGGTAACTTATACATATTAGAAGAAATTTCAAACAGACGTGTCCTAATCAAGAGTGCCCACCACAACCGTGACAGCACCATGATGGTCCTAGCACATGACCTGCTCAAAACCTGATGCAGTTGCTGCTGGTGCGGATCCTTGTTACCACTCAATCATTCAATCAGTGACCACCACGCATTCGTATGCCTGCTGCTTCTGGCTGCACCAATTCCTCCGTGATTGCTGCCTCCAACCGGCTTGCCAGTTCCTGCGCAGCCGCCCGGTCCGACCCCTTGACCTCGAGGTAGTACTTCAACTTTGGCTCTGTGGCGGACGCCCGGAGCGTGAGCACTCCGTCGCCCTCAAAGTACAGCGTAAGCATCATGTCGCGGGGCATCCAGGGTAAGACGGCTTTGTTGTCTGGCTGCGTCGTGTCCAGGCCGGTGCCAAGGTCCCGGACGCCGACGACCTTGACGCCACCGACGGACTGTGCAGCAGCAGCAGCAGCAGCAGTCATACAATCAATGTTGCTGAGTCAGCAAAAACGGTGCAGGGAATGACACACATGCCCCTAGTGTCCAAGTCCTCCCAACTAGCTCAAAACCAAACGCACTGCATGTCTAGCAAACAGGTAGGCGTGCCACTTGGCTTGCATGGCCCGTATGGCAGCTGCTTGCATGTGTGCACAACCGGACGTGCTTTTTCCCCAACACCAAGTGCTGATATGCTTTGCTTGGTCAAGAACACCAGTCAGCAAAACCAACTGAATGGAGATGAATATTTGGGGTGTCAAAAAACAACGATACAAAATGCTGTCAGCTGGCAGCCTGTGGTTAGTGGCATCATACTATTCGTTAGCACACATTGAAACACACTTGTCATGGTGTTGTAAGTTGAATTGGCATGTGTTATAATACCTGTGGGTATTTGCCATGCTTCCTGAGCCTGTCAAAGACAGGCTGGCTGCGTGAGGGGGGATCAGTAATGTAGTAGCTGGCACGAAACACAAACTGTCCATACCTGCAGCAGCAGCAGCAGCAATAGCAGCAGCAGCAGCAGCAATAGCAGCAGCAGCAGCAGCAGCAATAGCAGCAGCAGCAGCAATAGCAGCAGCAGCAGCAGCAATAGCAGCAGCGGCGGTGTCTCACTACATGATTCAGTAGCTTCTAGCAGAGAGGCTTTTGAGGTTCAACAGCATTCTGCTCAACAGCAATTTGGAGCAGCAAATTATAACCGGTCACTAGGGATAAACAATCTGAAGGCCTGGTTTCAAGAAGGTTTGAACAGGGTCAGCCGGAGGTGGGAGCGTGCAAGTCACAGAGATGGCTGGGTAGTTCACAAGCTGTGCTGTACATGTAGAGCACAGCCTGTGACCTGCCCCACCATTTCTGTACAGCCGTATATTGCATCTATCATGATTTGTCTGACATCTGCTTATCTATTTGCATTGTTTATGATGGTTTTGCAAAGAGAGACCCACTGATTGGCTTTGCCTGTGACTTTCAAGATATGTAACACACTGTGATCATACTCATACTATCAGTTTGCCGCAAGCTGAGCAAGACGGTCGCAGACAGCATTCTCCCCACTTGCATGCAGACTTTGAATCTGTACTACTGACTTGCAAGTCAGCCAACTGACATCTAGATACAGGAGCAGCTGGCACTTGCCTGTTATAGAGGTCTGTGAGGTGTTGAGCAACTGTTGTACCTCTCCTGTAGTGACTGCCAGCCATCTCAGCAAACACTGCTGCCGCTGACACACCATCCTTATCCTGCAGGTATATCACATGTTATACAACAGGGTGAATCAACATTATAAGTATGTGTGTAAAAAATTTGTCATCGTAAAGCTGAGGCAACTACAGCTGAGATAGTAATGCCATGTTTACTGATAACAACAGCAGCAGGCTTGCAGGACAAGATGATTCACAGATATCAGCTCACAAGCATAGCACTGCCCTCAAGGTGTTGAAATGATCTAGAAGCTAAAAGTGGCATCTCTGCTGCTTCTGTCACCGCTGCTGCTGCTGCTGCTATATCAATCCCGGAAGACTCCTGCTCACCATGTTTGTGACTGGGAACATAAACCCAATAGCCTCTTCAAATGCAAATAACACTCTTAAACCCTGTTTCTGCCGCTCATGTGCCACGTTGCCAAGCCACTTAAACCCTGTTAGTGTCTGTTCAAACCTGAACCCTTCTGCTGCTGCCATGGCGCCCAGGGCAGCACTGCTCACTGCTGATGCCAGCATGAGGCAGCTGCTGGGGTCAGCCTGCAGCAGCAGCAGCAGCAGCAGCAGCAGGGCGTGTCAAAAAGCAAGCAATGATATTGCATTACGATTGAGTTATGAATATCCAGTGCATTCAGATGTTGCTCAATGTGCATTTGATGTTGCAGTGCAGGTCAGCCCTTGGAAGATGGCTTGTTGGAGAATATAATGTGTGATTTTTGTGCCTGATGGATAATTTACACATGACATGGTTTATCAAATATAACAGTTATCAATAATAACGGTTATCAAATTGACTGATCAATAAGCAACATAACATCTCACAGGGGCTCAAAATACCTCACCAGCAGGTCAGCATTCTAATACTTTAAATTCTAAACACAGCACACTTGATACTGAATGAATGGGGCCCCCAATGTGGGGCAAGTTACTAGACATGAATATGCGATGTATGAGAAAAATCTAATGTCCCAACCGAAGTTTGATCTGCTGACCTCTGGATGCTTCTTTTTAAAGTTTGTCCATATCCAATCAGCCAGCAGCAGTCCGATGTCGTTGCCGCTGAAGGTTGTGAACTGTCCGGTGCCTCTGCCATCTTTGTCCAAGGTTTGTTCTGCTGCTGCCAGGCGATCTGCATCTGGATCGTTGGCCAGGACCAGCTGTACGTTGTTGGCAGCAGCTGTAAAGACACGTAACAAGAGACGGTCGGCAAACAGATAGATGGCAGCAGCAGCAGCAGCAGCACCAAAAGGAGCGGTAATAGAAGGGCGTATGAAGCATTGTAGTATTGCTATCTATTGGAGGATTAGATCAAAAACAGAGATTGTCTTGTCCACTGCTTGAATTGGATTTCAAGCAACAGCTTCAACAGTGTAACACGTTGCAGTGGACAAGACAATCTCTGTTTTGATATACTCCTCCAACAGATAGCACAACTGCTACCAGATTTTCCATGGATTATTCTGGTTTTCTTCCCTATCAAATGCATCAGTCAAGCGTTATGACAACTGTCATAAAGATGTCAAAGCAATGAAGGTCTCTCACCGGTATCAAATGCCATCTGCCAAGTTCCTTCTCCTTCTTCTGGGTTGGGAAAGTTCACGGTGGGAAATTCAGGATCTGGATTAAACTGGGCGGGAACTACCAGCGGCTGAGGGAGACCAAACTCCTGCAGCAGCAGCAGCAGCAGCAAGAGCAAGAGCAGCGGCAGCAGCAGCAACTTCATTGTAGCGCTGTTTGCGCTTATGCTTTTCACTGAAGACACCGCTGCTGCTGCTGGCACTGCACTCGTATACTGCAATACTACGTCATACTAACGCTGTCATCAACAGAATGTGAACATCATATGACCACCATAATAACATAGTGACAATTGAAAATAACAACTCACCTGGAAAGCCCGCTGAACAAACTTCCCGCCAACTCCATGCAGTGGCGTGTACACCGCTGCTGCTGCAGCTGAGTTGTCCTCTGTGGAACAAAATTTCAAATGCTGTTTTAACTTGTGATAATAACTGTCTGATAGCTGCTCTGTTGGGTCGTATGTTGTGTTATTTTCTGGCAGGTTTTCAGGCAGGTTCCAGAGCTGTTGGTTTGCTTCTATGCTTGCTGCTATGCCTGCATCATAAGGGGGAATGATCTGGCAGCCATTGCCCCAGTACACCTGGCATTGACAGCAGCAGCACCGGCAGCAGCGGCAGCAGCAGCATTGGCAGCAGCAGCAGCATTGGCAGCATTGGCAACAGCAGCAGCAGCAGTAGTGCTGTTGGAGTCTTGTGAGCCGAAAAGGTGAGCACAGCTCACAGGAGAAGCAGCTGCTGCTGCTGCTGGTGCTAAACATTAAGATGATGATAGCTCTATGCACTTTGTGCATCTGTGCTATTGACAGCACTCTTGCAAAATGGTCTCATGAGACAGTTGATCTTTGCAGCAGCTGTGGCAGATGAAAAGGAACTTCAAAAATGCAGATCCAAGGACTTGAAGTGGGTACTGGCGACAAAAGCAGCGATGACCAGCACACACGCCCAGCTCTCCAGCATCAGATAGGCAGCCAGCAGGTTTCTTATCTAAATTGTTCTCATTTTGCATATTCTTTTTTTTTGTAAGTACCTTGTACCCGTTATATTCCTTTGTGTTGTGTGATGCCGTGACCATGATGCCAGCAGCACAGCCCAGCAGCGACACACCAGCAGCAACAAATGGGGTTGGGACAAATTCACTGGGCAGGGCAACCTGGCAGCAGCAGCAGCAGCAGCAGCAGCAGGAACAGCAGCAGCAGGTTACTGCTGAAATATGAGTTCCAGAAAACATGAGTACATCATGACATGTATGAAACATGTCAATGCAGAAAGAACACACATAGTAAATTTAATTGCAAGTTGAGGACTTTGGCGTGTTGTACAAGGGCAAAAAGGCACAGGTCATGGATTCGAAGGGGGTACCCCCTATAGGAGGGGCACTTCGCAACACCAATGCCGGAAATTTGCGCTTATTCATGAACCGCTCTCACAGGCCACTTTCACAGCCGTTTTGCCATCGCAATGGATAGGTAAGTAGACAAGCTATGCATTCGACA
>JABEVS010000483.1:0-42180 GCA_018290735.1 Coelastrella sp. MACC-549
GTCTCTTGTAGCAAACGTGTTGTGAACGATTGCGACCGGAAGGAGGGCCAACACGCCCGTACACGGTGCTACACGTACACGTGTGTAATGTTGTACGACCCATGTTTACACGCAGCGTTTTGTTACACGAAATTACAAAGCGATAATCGTATGCACAAATCTAGAGACGTACAACCTGGCCCCGGATCTGAATGGGCACCCCGGAGGAGCCAACATAGTCGCTCATGGGGGATACAGATCATCATCATGATTCTCAACACAATTAAACCAGTTCTCACTATGAAGTGACCAAAAATCATCCGAGACTTCAAGTGACGCCTCAACTTCTGGCAAAAAGACTGTAGATGCCATCGGGCTGCAGCGCTGAGCGCTTAAGCCAACAAGCATGCAAAAATGATGCAAGTAGTCTGGGCTTCTGATGCATGAACAAGGACAAATCATCTCCAATAGGCTGGGCAGTTGTACTACATTGGTCCTACCCTCCAGAAGCTGGAAACAATTCTACAAACGTCTGCGCAGTGAGTTGCAATAGGGGCATTCAAACACTACATGAAATTCACCCTCGACCACCTCTTGGGAGCATCTACAATAGACACGTTGGGTCCTAGCCTGACCCTCAGGGTCAGGCTAGGACCCAACGTGTCTATTGTAGTTTGCAGTGCACATATTTGCAGATCATGAGCAGCCAGTTTGAATCTAAGCAGGCTACTCAGGTGATCTGTGTGAATACTCACAGACATCAGGCACCTCATGCATCCCAGAGGAAAGTGCAGCCATGTCAAGGTCCCGCAACGGGACAGAGGCAAAGCAGTTCTCGTAAGTGCTGAAGGTGACAGCAAATGAGGGTGCAAGCCTGGGATTATCATTCAACTCAGACCATTTCTGATCATCAGTGAAACCACGAGTCAAAGCACTGGATCAGGAGGGCAGCATCTACCTGCCGGAAAAGTGGAATATTAGACAAAGCTTCAATGACAGTAGCTGGCCAGCAACTAGCTAATGTCACTGAAGCTTTGTCTAATATCCAACTGCGCCAGCGCAGGATGTCTGATAAGTGGGACATAGAGGCCAACGACTGACGCACCACCCCAAGAAAGCCCTCAAATGGAAAATCCAGAGATCTTTACTGGACGCAGTTGGGGGCTGACGTGCCAGCTGCCAGTTGTCATGCATCACAACCTTGAGCAAATCATTGCCGGGGACAAAAACTGCTGATGTTGCTGATCATGACCCAATGCACGCATCATCATCCTACTACGACGCCTCTCTCACCCTGTTCCACAACCCTAGCATAAAGATGAACCATTTCCTGGCCCATGCTATTGTCAGGAAATGGTTCATCTCTATGCTAGGGTTGCGGCAACCGAACTCTCTCAACAACAGGTGACGTGAGGTGGATTTACAGATTTTACCTGCTACAGTACGTAAAAACAGGAACTGCACCATCTGCATCTCATTAATCTAATGCTTTCTCAACCGACTTAAAATCACTCACATACTGAGGTGAGAAGGGGTTGCTTGGCTGAGAAGAATCAGATTGTTGCTGTGGTTAACAACAGCGACAATCTGATTCTTCTCAGCCAAGCAACCCCTTCTCCGTCAACAACGGCAACGTTGCCGTTGTTGACGGCCAGGGTGAAACAACAGGCATGGGCCCCATACTTCTGAGCAATAGCAGAGGATTGGAGAAACCAGGCTATCAAACAAATTTAACCTTCATACTCAGGCCACTCAGCCCAGTTTCACCACATTTGGCCCGAATGACAGCATCCACCCATTGCCCTCTTGCCAGCACCAGCCAAAGCATCAGTAGATGCCGAGACTCCCTTAGTTTCATGAAACACCACTCCCAGGTACTTGACACTTTTACCTCCACACCACCATAACACCACCCCTTTGCCCCTGGATATGACTTCTTACCGAACACCACAATCTCTGTCTTTGCTACATTAACCTCAAGATCAAATTATGCACAGAACGACCGCAAGGCATTCAAGAGCTGCCAAAGCTGTATACTATGGTAGTACGTGACACGTAGTACGTGACAACAGTGTCGTGAAAAAGTTGTTGGAGAAATTGTTCCCACGTAGTACGGTACTGGTAGGGTCTTCAAACACATGCTACAACTTGGCAACTTGCCAGTCGGCCGTTACCCTGCACAATGTTGTTTGAAGTGTCGTAGTAGAACATAATGTGGTTACAATGTTTTTCGTGAAGGGCCTTCGATGCTTGTTGATGTATCCCAGAGCCAGCCTGGCTATCGTAGTGAAGGCCCTTTGCTGTGAGTTGGGCTCACTGAAGGCTTTGGAAACTTTCCATGATGACTGCCTTGTAGTATCACATTCAATAAGTGCGTTGTACGATTAGTAATCGCCACAAATTGCTGTATATGAAGCAAAAACTTCAGATTGGCAATGCCGAACACCCTCCGAGGATGTGCGACCTCGCCAATCTGAAATTCTGGCTTCATTTACAGCAATCTGTGACGATTACTGATAGGCAAACCAGTAGATCATCCGATGAAGCGCCTGGGGCGCTTAATGTTGGTCATGAATCTCAATTCAGTGAATTCATGACAAATTGTCACAGTTGTAAGATAATGAATGTATGATGTCTGTGCATGATGTCGGTGACCAACATCATGTAACAACACCAAGCAACCATACAAATTCACGAGGTTGTGCATAACTTGTATAGTACAACCCACGGACATGATGTTGGACATGATTTGGACATGATGTTGACCAGCACGGCTAGGAAGGTGGCACCTCGGCGAGGGGTGCACTGCACTAAAGTGTAGTGCACTTCAGTACAGGCCGAGACAGCATGCAGCATTACTCTGCTGAGTCACTTGGATTAATTCTGCCAGATAATATCGGTGATACCAGACTCTGGTAAGCGTCTTGCAGGCTTACCTGAAATGTTGATACCATCACCCTGTTTATCCATGAACTGTTGACAGCAATGGTCACTGTCTGACCTGGCGTGCCTGTGGTGCAGTTTAGGCTGGCATGCGTCAGCCCTTGATCAGCAGCCACGTTGTCAGTCATCACAACATTGATGCCAGGGGCTGCTGCATGGCCCACCAGCAATAGCTGACAAGAGGCCTGTTGGGCTGAACTGTTCAACAGGCTGCTGTTGCTGCTGCTACTGGTGTTGACCGCTGCATTGGCAGAATGCAGCCTCTTGGATGCTTGCAATCCGTTTGCTTCGTCGACATCTGTTCCACCGATATCCGAAGAGCGGGTATGAACGACCTGTCGACATGCGAAGGGCTTAGGAAGCTCAAAACAAGCTCTCGGAGGGCAGCAGCAGTAGGTATAACTCGGTGCATACTGATGTGCAGTCCATTCGTGATTAGCTGCCGTACGCTCACCCTGCAGAAGCCCCCAAAATGCAGGTAGCTAACCGCGATAAATGCCACTAGCAGGGCTACTCCAGTGCTACGCATCGTGACTGCCTGCCCGACGTGGTTTGAAGCTGAACATGCTGTCCAACTTTGAGTCCGAGTTGACCCAGTTCTTCCAAGAGACTGAGACAGAAACATGCACAATGAACAAACAAGCGGCCTGCATCCAGATAGCACGCTACGGTCATCCGGAGGGTTTGAGCCTCGTCGGTCTCCGATGACCAATACGCGGTGAGTGGACGTTGACTGGACTTGGGAAGCCCGAAGGACGCTCACACGCACGTCCAACCAGCGCATGAGATCAGCCAGGTCAACATCGTTACATTCAGAAGCCACAACGGTTAGCTCGGGGACTGAGGTTGACGGGTCTCTGACGCACGCGTTCGACTCAGCAACAGCGCTGTTTTTCTGGCTAGCCAGAAAAAGCCCCAGAGTCTTCCAAGGCTGCCGCGGTGGCAGCACAACCGATTGTGTTCGTCCGACATACTTTAATCAGCGGGCTTCAGTAGACTACTTAGATGTGCAAAGCTTACACAAACCGCATGGCTGCAGGTCGTGTAATCCTTCTGGCTTTTGCAGCAGTGGTGCTCGCGATACCGACACCGACAGCAGCAAAGGGTCCCCACTCCCAATATCAGCGCTCCCTGAAACAGGTTGCGGCCTGCGAGTGCCTCAAGAAGCAGGTTGCTGGAAACTGTGGTCCTATCTGCCAGTGTCTCGAAGGGCAAGGGCTGCCAGGGCTGCCTGCTGGAACTTGCCAGCCAGTATGCCAGTGAGTGCAACTGCCAGTAGTACTGCCAGCCTGGCAGTTCGTTGGATGAATGCTTCATGAAGCGTTGATGACTCATAGCATACAGCTGGACTCAGAGCTCAGCCCTCTCAGACTTATGCTGTAATTATGAGATGTATGGCGGTCATATCACATTAGTGACTACTACGGTAGTTCAACTTTGGTCAGAAAGTTTCTAACACTCACTGCAGAAGTCATGCCATAACTTCATGGCTCGCAGCCTGGCTTACTTAGAAGCTTATCAGATAAGTTGCCAATGGGCTGTTGGCCACTGGCCAAGTTGCAACTGGCAGCCTGGCTGCAGTGCAGGCCACTGAAAGCTTATCTGCTGACTACAAAGGGTGTGGGTCATGCCATGGCATGCCAGCGGCTGTTACTAATGTTATGGCAGCAGTAACCTGCCAGGTTACTACGTATGGTACACGCAACTTTTCAGGGCACTGAAAGGCTGCAATTGGATGGCATCATGCCATTTGCATGGGCTGAATCATGATGATCATCACAGGCCGTATATGCCTAAATGGTGCTGTAACCGTTACCAGGCTGGTCACCAGCCTGGTATGCACCGGATGCTATGATACTGTTGTCAGTGGCAGTGCCACAGTGTGGCATCGCTGATCAGTGAGTCTTGAGTCATGAATTTGAACCATTTCTGAATATCCAGTTCAAGCCTTGCTTGAATTGGATTCAACCTGATGGCTCCAATGACCCTCGATTTGATCAATAGAGTAGTACTAGAATTGATTCACACTGAGTCCATAATCAGGGTTGTTGCCAACTTCAGTTGGCGACAACCCTGATTATGGACTGACTTTGAATACAGTCAACAACTATACAATTGTTACCAGCTGTGTCTAAGCAACGGTTGTGGCTGCCATTGGCCGCTTCAAGCAGCCAGTTGCAACTTCAGGCCCCGGCAGCTCACTCCAAGGGTGGAGTTGCAGTTCCAAGGGTGGAGTTGCAGTTCCCGGAACTTCAGTTCAACCACAGAGAGTTGCCAGGGCCTGGCAACTTGTTGCTTGCCAAGCGGCCACAACCGCTGTTGTGAACAGTGCCCTGGTGGCCTATCATGGGCCCCATGGTGGGCCTCTCTGAGGCTCATAGTGGCACATGATATCATGATTATCTAATCCTTGAGTTGGACAGGGTCCGGCCATGTCACGATCATGACTGTTTGATGCAGTGTGTTTTTCTTGCTTGCCAACTTGACATATGCCGGCCTTCTTCAGCCTCTGCTGCTTCTGCTGCTTCTGCTGCTTCTGCTGCTTCTGCTGCTTCTGCTGCTGCTGCTGCTGCTGGTGCTTCTTCTTCTTCTGCTGCTGCTGTTGCTTTTGCCAATGCATACATGGCATGCTGTCACAGGCCCTGCGATGATGAATTGCGAGCGTCTGGTTGTCCATCTGATGGCAGCCTGCCAGCATCATGCGTCATGCCCATGCAGTACGCTCCACAGGTATGCAATTTGAAGAACCGTTTGACGGTTCTTCCTGCAGCCTGCGGCAGGCTGCCGCGCTCACTGCCAGAGCAGTAGTACTAGCAGTATAACCAGATAGAGAATATCAAATGGTCATGATGACCATCAATTTGATCGTTTGATAGCCTCATGAGGGATCTCCGTCGTAGGGTCACCCATATGATATGCTGGCGAATCATCCCAGTGGGATTATAATAATAACTTGCCCTTGTAAACTATTCAAGGCTGTTGGACATGTTTGATATGCCTGTAGGCAAGGGATGGGCTGAATTGAGGCCCTTCATTCAGTCATTGGTAGTGACAGTCGCTTGATGGGCAACTCCCAGTTGAGTCGAGGACCTGCATGCAGCCCGGCCTGGGTGGCACCCGTTGTGGACTTTTGCACTGTGGGGTGATTTGCCGCAAAAACTTTGACAGTGTGCTTCATGATCCCTGCAGGTGCAGAAGTGCTCAGCAGTTGCACAAAGGCCATGCTGAGTGCCATTCAGGTGGACCTGGTCTGTGTTCAACACAGTAACAAAGCTTCAGTCAGGAGTTCTCATAACACGGTGTGCTCCCATGAGCCACTGGCATCAGTTGCCTCCGTCACGTAGTAAATTATGGGTGGAGACCCCTGAAGAACAATTTGTTGGATGCCAGCAACAGTGTGGGCGGCAGAACAGCCTAGTCTACAAAAATCCGGTGGGCTGCAACCCACAATGTTCAATATTGGATGGCATCCCATGTACTGCTCACAGGCTGTGACAATACTACTGGCAGTATTACACTGTACACAGTGGCACCTGCTGCTGGCAGTAGCTACTATATAGTCTATATATAGCCTATAGCATCGGATGCCGCAGCTTATGGCGGCCATCCGCAGTGCACCATGACGCACTGATCAGTGCAGCTTTTTGCTACTAGCAAAATATATTGAGTATAGATGACTCATCCTATTTTCCAGGGATCAGTCGGTTGGCTCCTCCGGGGCCAGGTTGTATGGTATGGTATGGTATGGTATGGTATGGTATGGTATGGTATGGTATGGTATGGTATGGTATGGTATGGTATGGTATGGTATGGTATGGTATGGTATGGTATGGTATGGTATGGTATGGTAGTCTCTGTACTGGCGTCATGACCGTCATTCAATGATTGAATTGTGCAATACAAGTGTCCAACATGTTCAACAGTATGATACTTAGAAAAGCAACATCATGAGAGCATATACTCTCAAGTTGTAATTTAACCGAGTTCAACTCGTAGCAGTACTGCCGGTTAGGCTAGGCCAGCATTAGTTGGCAACTGGGGCTCAACTAGGCTAACGTTGCATGATGCAATTGGTTAGTAACTTTCAGCCGCGTTAGCGAGCCAGTCCAACTGGCACTTTGCAAGCTTGTGCCGCAAGACGTGGAAGGAAGGAAGTTACCCTTTCCGGCCGCAAGGCCCTTGGGAAAAGTACTTGGTGGCTCAGCCACACTGGCACACCAAGATTAAACCACCCTCCGGGTGCCTTCAAGGCACTAACCCACTCAGTGGGGGTATTGGATACACACCAACGCAGACACCACTGCCATACAGATATTCTGTAAGCAAGACGTGATCACACATGTCATATGCCAGAGGCCCAACACCCAGAGTCAAGCAATACGATCTCGAGGCTTGAGACCGTAAAGGTAACAACATCATTTCATATTACAAAAAACAAGCTTAGCGGTGCTGAGCATCCAGGATGCAAAGCAGGTCTCCTGCTGTGGCACAATAGCATGTCAAGCCCTGATCAACTTGAGTCAACATTTTGAAGTTTACCATTATCATATATATTTCCATACAACGGGCAATCATTGCTGCCCATGAGGGCCTTGCGGCCGGAACGGGTAACCTTGCCTTCCCTCCTGCTGCCCAATCAGCTGGTTGCCAACCAAGTTGCAGTTTGCAGCAACAGGGACAAACATCATTTTCAAAGTGGTGGCAATAGCCACAATTTACTACTACTCCTACTACTACTACAAGTTACCAAGGGTTTCCACCCGTAAGGAGCCAACTGATGGCTCATGGGGGCACACCAAAAATTTGCATATGAGCAGCTCTGTACCACAGCAATATAACATCTTGCTGAACTGCAAGGTGACCTGCAAGCCACTTGGGCCAAGGACACAATTTGGTATTTGTTCATGTATCTGACACCTTAACACAGACATACACATGTACATGCGTGTTGTACAATTTATTCATATACAGTAAAAGAGCATGCACTGCCTAAGGTGCCATGGGTGGCCCTGGCTGCAGATGTCCTCAGGCCCTGGGCACACTATTGAGGCCGGGCCAAAGGCATCCTCAATATTGGAGGCTACAACACATAAGTGTCTCCTTTTCATGTAGGGTGCCAATGTGATTGAGCAGTATTTCAGGCTCATATGCCACCTGGCTCATGACACTGGATGGCAGTATTATGTGAGTATTTGGATGATGCAGTTCTGCTTCATATTGCATACACTGCAAAAGCTGTGCATAATATAATTTATCATTAGTAACAAAGTTAAACCAGGGCCAAGCACAAGATCCCTGTCAATATAACACCAAGTGCTTCCCCACAAGCCTTGCAGTCCTCCTTTCATGGTTCAAGAGCTGGCCAGAAACACTCCATGCAGTGTCAGAGCAGATCAAGTGCTGCTAATGACTAAACGGCTTCGTCTACTGCTGCTGGCTCAGTATGCTGGGTACTTCCTGCTGCTGCCAATGCTGTTGCTGCTGCTGCTGGGGTTGCCATTGTATTATGCACTACTGCTGGATCTGCTGATGATGTTGCCACAACTGCCGCCGTTGCTGCTGCTGCTGCATGCTGATCTTTACGCAAATGCAGGCCAGCTACACCTGCAAGAAGAAAAGTGATTTAAAAAGCCATGCTCAGCACTTTTGTGGAATCACAAAGGCGTAACTGGAGTGGCAGTCAGGTACGTCTGCAAAAAGTACTGTTCACAATCATGCATGTGGCAGATGGAAAAGATGCCAGTCACTGCTGCAGTGCTGCATTTCCTGGGCCTTGTAGACAAAGGCCACCCATGTGATCGCCCTCTTTTGTCGTACCAACGCAATAGCATGCAGCAGTTGCTGAGTACAAAAAGCAACTCTAAGAAGGAGCTCAGCGGCTTTGCATCCAACCGTAGGCCTCTGTCAAACCAAGATATCGCAGAGTCCAGGCTACTCAGCGCTGAAAATATTCAACAACTGGTTTGAGCATGATGCTTTCCATAAGATAACTGTAAACCCTTGAACCCTCCTACCTGTCATGTCAAACGCGCCCGCAACACCACTGTTTATTTCTTGGCCCAGAACACCCGGGTGTTGATGGAGTACTTGTCCCACTGCATTGCCCAAAGGCCCTGCCACATCTGACAACTGATCCATCAGGCTATATGAGTAATCGATCTTTTGGTCTGCTGTGCTCCCTGGGCCCAAAAGTTTGCTTGCAGCAGTAAGGGCTGGGGCAGGATGTGCCCTGGACAGCATCTGCAGGCCAGACGACAGAGTGGTGTGGGGACTGATTATTTTCTGCTTGGCAAGCCTTGAAGTACGTCTTTTGAAAAGCCAGTATGGAAAATTCAGAGCCAGTTTGTTCAACACTGACTGATGATCAGTCTGCGATTGCAACATTGCAGTTTATGTATAATTACATGAATTGCCTGGGGTTTTGAGGTACTACTCAACCGACTGTCTTGAGGTTCTGAGGCTGCAGGCAGTTGAGTGTGTTATAAAGCTCTGCAGCAAGTGTACATGGAAGCTGAATGATGACAATGAGCCGCTCAATGTCAGCATGGGGAGGGCAATGATCATGATTGGCTCTAGTGGAGTCCTGTTGCCAGCAGTGCACAGATGTGAACATTGGCACTTGACTAAACATGTGGTGCTAGTCAAGCCTGCATGCAGCCCATGTATCAGCTGGTGCCACCAGCTTCAGTAAAACTCTTGAGACCGTCTCAATAACGGTTGAGTTGCTTCCTCTTGGTGACATTAACCATAAATTTTATGATTTGCAAACAGCAACATCAACACTTTGTACCTTCGATGCTTCAGTTTGGAAAGAGGCTATAGTGACATTGGCGACAAGGAGCCTCGGCAGGGTTACTGACAACTTGCTTGAAACCACCATGCTTGGTAGTGATGTTTTGCTGATATTTGGAAGTAACAGCGCTACGCTAGGAAACATGGGCTCCGGTATTTTGAAGGATGGAAGTTCCAGATCCACCGGCACCTGCAATCAGTGTCAATGGAATCACCAGAACATTCAACAATATGGATAGTCATCAGGATCTGAACTCAACAACAAAACAAAAGCTTGCTGACTTGGAGTGACTGCAATAATGAATCTACTTAATTGATTTCTGTACTTTATTATTTCACATAATTATTTTATTATTTATCTATCCATCTTCCCCTCTGATGATCTCCAATTGCTGATGTCTATGAACACCTGCCAAGCTCAGTTTGTGGTGCTGCTTTGCGGTTGGCACACTCAGTGTGCTGCTTTGCTGCGGCCTTCTGTGTCAAGCAGCATATGGTTTTGACACTTTCTGAGTCTGATTGCTGCTAGCTCACAGCACAAGCATTAGCAAAATATATGTGCATCAGCTTTATGAGTGTGTCTCTTGCTGCTGCTTTGAGCAATGGCAACCTGCGCAGCTGATTCCCATGTTGTTGCCGCAGAGAAGTTTGCTATGATGCAACCAAACAGCAATGACAATAGCCTAGAGTTCAAAGTAGCAGCCTTACCTTCAGAAGAGGTGCACTGACGTTTGGCACAATGATAGCAGGGACGGAAAATCCAGGAATTAGAGCCTGAACGCAGCAGCGGCGGCAGCACAATTATATGTCAGCCTGACGGTACAACACTTCAGATGGCATACAATGTGCGAGAGAGCTCTGGTTGAGTCAACTGCCATACCTACTTGGCCAGGCCAAGTTCATGCTTAATAAGGCTTATAAAACATGGGGATGATTCAGGTGACGGTACGGCCACACATGCATGTAGAGAGGTTGATGCTGGTTGCTCACATGCATACAAAATGTCTGTGAATGTATGTTACTGATGTGATTGATGTGCTATGATGGCTGATCTGCCAGCAGCGCTGCCCTTGTTGACAGCTGTAGTGCAGAGTGGTTGATCTGCTGAGTGACTCAGTTAAGTCAGTGTGGGGCCCACAACCTATGTAATCACATAATTATAACTCACACTCCAGGTGTACCTGAACAGGCTTCGATCAGAAACCTGATCATGATCAATGCAGCACACTGAGGATCTCAGCCCATAATTACTGTGGGTCATCTTCCAGCCGGCAACATTCACTCTGCTGCTGGCACCAACTCACCTTCAATGCATTAATCTTGGCATCGTTCACCTGTAGCTGCGGTACAGTGATACCATAATCAATTGCTGTGATCCACTGTGCTAAGACATCTGCTGCTGTCATGTTCATCACAGGTTTATGCAGGTGATGCATGGCATTGGAGGCATCCATGTTGGAGTCAGGTAGCTTTGGCAGCGTCTCTGAGAGGACACGTTGTTCTTTAAGGACTTTTGAGAACTCAGGCAGTCTCATATGAACGCTTGGAGTCTTGATGTGCACGTCCATGACACCGTTATGATTTTTCTTGTCGGCGATCTCAACATCCACTAATTGGCCGATCTTCAAGCTGTGCGAGCCTTCCGGTGATGATATAAATGGCGCGCAGTCACAAACCTTCCATGCTTTTGATACGTAAGTCCCTTTGGCACTGTAATCTCCCGATTTGCTGACCACTTCTGTGATCACTCCTCGGTGTTCCAAACAAGGGTAGCCGATCAGACTCCCGGCAGAAGCGTGTAGCTCCGCGGTGGCGCCCATAGCAACGACCCGGCCCGTACAGAATCCGCCGATGCCCAAGAGGCCAGTGGAGGTGCAATTTGGCCTTTTGAGTTTGCAGGCTAGGTTTGCACAGAGATTTGAAGTGACCTTGTGTTTCAAGAGACTTGGAACAATGTTGGTCTGCACAGCAGCAGCCAAGCAAGAAGCAAGAGAAAGTTACTGAGTATGAGTAGTAGAGGCAGGAGGAGCAGAAATAGCGGACAACCTACAGGTTCCATGTGTAGCATCGCATACTGTACGTCCCTGATCAGGTATCTTTTTATCATGCACTGCATGATAAGTTCACCATGATCAAGTAGGCTACTTGGTCATGGTGAGGCACAGTACCTTGTATTGCTGAAGATCCAGCAATGGTGTCCTCGCTAAACTGATCATTTGTGATGACAGCAAACCTGGCATGCAGCACTGCTAAGTGACGGTTACTTATTGAGTCACTGACTGTTCTAGTGATAGCACCAGCGACTCACCCCAAAGCACATCACAGCAGGGACTTCCTTGCCCATGCCATTCAGAGCACAACTCGATGTCTTGCAGATTCCCTCTTCACACCCAATAGGCCCACATGAACCTCCAGCAGCAGCACTGGATGCAGCCGCAGCTGCCGCGTCTGCTGTTGCTGTGTTGTTATCTGCTCGTACTGCAATAGATTGCTCAGTATGGGATGCACTGCTCAGCTTGTTGCTGTCCTTGCTGCTTTGTCTGTCAATTGTGAGATTATTTGAGGCTGCTGCTGATGCAGCCGCTGCTCTAACGCTGGGACCAGACATCAGGCTGTCTAGCACAGGGACTTCTGTAACTGGTATTGCCTTGCCTGCGGCTTCTTGAGACCCTCGCATATGTTGCTGTTCAATGCCTGACTTGACTTTAGGAGACTGCTTTGGCTTGGCGGCTGCCTGTGTTTGCTGCTGGTGCTTTTGTGTCGGTGCTGCCACTGTTCTAAGACGGTTGGCTGTAGCTGCAACATCTGCACCAGCAGCAGCAGGGATGATGGACTGCTCAGCTGGGTGTGTACCGCTGCAGACACTGCTAACCCAGACAAGCTGCAGCTGCTGCAAGGGTACAGCCCGTCCTGACTCTTCTGTTACTGTTGTTGCGGGGTTGATCGTGCCTTTGAAAAACCCCAAGTAACTGCCGTCTGCGGGTCTACTTGATTGCAGGGATTCTGGAGCTTCAGCATTGCCAATCGCCAGGGTCTTTCCTGTGTTGATGATCAGGTTCATGTATTGTATGCAGCTGCAGGCAACAATGACAAGATCACTCAATGTCAATCAGAGACCGGCCTTCTGTCTTGCAATCAGTTGGATCAAGTGTAGGCTGAGGGTGCACAAGATCAAGTAAGTTAGGTATTCTGGAGGCATGTATGACACGCTGCTTGGCGCATCAAATAACCACATGGTACTAGTACCTACTAGTTGACACAAGCAGATTACTGCATCACTGATCAGTATGGGGGATATTCAGGGCCCACACGATGCTGATCTCAGCAGGAAAAGCATCTTCGCGACACAGTGTCATCATAACAAGTAATTTGTCATTAAAATGCATATATGCATAAAGTTGTCATATGACAACTTTGCTGTACAACTACATGCACCACACCAGGTTCATCTCCAACCCTACTGGTTGCATTCACTACCTCGTACCTGCCGACCTTGTATTCTACAGCATCGACGGCTTCTCCCTCTGATAGCTGCACCTGTTGCTCCACCATCGTACTGCTGTCTGCTGCAGAGTCAAAGTCTACTCCAATGGTGCTGGTGACGCTGGACACATGGCCGTAGGTTGCCTTCACCCCTTGAAGGCATCCCGTAACAATACTGTAGTATAATGCCAGCTGTGAGATATCTCCGCGCTGCTTATATTGCGATTCCTGTTCTTCAACCGTAAAGGATGGCTGCCATGGAGCACCAAACATCACAGTGCTGCTGTCAATACAAGCTGCCCCTGTGTAAAACCAGCACACGTACATTACAAGTATTATATCTTGGATGCATCGCCTATGGTGTGCTGCAAGGCCCCGTCAACTTTTGAACAAGTTCGGTTGACATGATCATCCAGTAGGTTCATCTACTTGCCGGCGACAGTCCAAAGCGCCTTTTATGTAGTACCTGAAGCCGAATGCGCCGCACAGCTCAGCATTGCAATGCCTGCGACCAGCGTAGGCACTTTGAAGCTCCAGAGCGTGCTTTTGATGCATGCTGAGGACATTTTCCACCCAGTTAAACACAGCAGGCTTTCTAGATGATATGACACTTCCTTTGCCCGCTGATTCCGCTCAATCACTCAAACGGCCAAGCTCGACGGGACTGAGTCGGACATGTGAAGAAAAGGAGGCATAGGACGATGAAAAGAAGAACTACAAATATCAAAAAAGGTTGTAACCTGAAGACATGCAGTCAGTTCTGCCACCATTGTCATCGGTCCCAGACACCAATAACAGCCGTACATCAACAAAAGCTCATGTACTTACGATCTTCCAGGTGGTTACTGATTTGACATCTCTATCAATAGTTCAAGCTGTGGACATTGTCATCTCAAAGTCAAGGAAGTGTTGAAGAGCGCTCTGCTAGCAGCAGAGGCCAGTGAAGGTCAAGATGGTCTCAGTGCAGAGCTCACAACATGTTGCTCACACTTATACCACCAGGTTAGCATCATAGAACACTGCTACATTCTTCCGCCTGCGACAAGTCATTGTCAGGTAACAATATATATATGCTGCATGGCTATATTTCTTTCATACTATGCATATAGTATATGCTGCTATATAGCCTTGAGTGTACGAGGGCATATCCATCACTAATTGGCAATAGTCACTGCAAGTCCCAGAAACATTGCCTGTGAGATTCTGATCAGATTTGAGAGTTTCCACCAGCCTGGTAGCACTGCAGAGCTACCAACCAGCATTGACAGTGCTACCAACCAACAACAGGCACTAGCCGACCAACGCATTTCAGCGCATTAGCCGTGGCATTTCAGCTTGCTGCATGGCTCAATTTCTTTCGCTAGCATATAAGTGCTAGAAGGTGACCGTGGCGTGTTACCTTGCAAGGTGCACCAATTCAAACCAAGTTAGCCAACGTTGGTGTACATGTACACTGGTGTGTGGGCCACATATGTTTGTCTGCTTGGGGATGCCAGCAGAGATTATTGAGAGCCAGCTTACCAAGCTTCAGTGATAGTCACTTTCAGCTGCTGCGGGCAACTGCTTGTGATACTGCCTTTCATAGTGAACACGCTGGCAAGCCTTGCCATGGCACTGACCAGCTTATACAGTGGCTTCAGCATCTTGCTGGATCGCAAGAAAACAAGGGTAGTATATATGTGTCGTTGTGTTTTTCATTTTTTTTGGCTTCTGTAGCTGAATAGTGCTGCTGGCTGGAAGTAAAGCACGGTCGTATGAACCGTCTGAAGCTGCATGCATATGGCACATCATGACCAACCCAACTTGCCCTGGATGGTGCTGCGATGCTGCTCAGATGCAAACGCATATTATTAACCTCATACTTATTTACGCTGGCCTCATTTGATGCGTTGTTATCATTCGGTTGGTAAGACCTGCGGCCAGCATCGCTATGATGAGCCAGCACGCATGTTGTGACTGTTGCCAAGAGTAAAATACGATTACAAGGATGCAACGCAGCAATTCAGTGGTCAACGCCTGCAACTCACAGTTCGTTGCGGGAAACAATTCGTCCAGTGTGGCTGATTCTTCACAATGCGCCAGCGCATAGGTATGTTGGTATAATAATGCTGTTTGTGACTTGCTCTCTCAGCTTGCAAGCCACGTAGCAGGTGCTGAGCTGGTAACGTACTGCTCATAGGTGATAATCCTCAATCTACAGCGCCCCTTGTTCATCATCGCAGATTATATATAGTAACCAAAGAGGCAGCTTGAAAGTCAGTTGGCTGGTTAGGACTTCAGGCGCGATGGCTCACAAGCAGCTGCAGCTCGCGGCAGCGATAGCTTTGCTGGGGATCGCGGCGTTGGTTTCAGGTATGATGACCCCCTTTCATTAGTATGTACAGCAAGCGGTGAATGACATCTTGCGTATGCATCTTGTCCCAACCCTCTGGCACAGGCTGCTTCCTGTACTGCAGTCAGCATCATGCCATGGTGGTGACTTGATCTAGATTTATCAAGCAGGATATACTGGATCGATCCAAATAAAATATCATCGCGAGTGCATTTCAGATGACAGATAAATCCTCTGATTTAGTAGCCATCAACATAGCTGTCAGCAGCAGCAGCAGCAGCAGCATGCTGTATCATAGGCAGTACATCAGAACCAACTGCGCAATATTGCAATTGACTGCATGCATGAGGCTTGTGCTTTAGCCAGTACCAGTCTCCGCGTCTTACCCTTGCGCCTAGCTGCCATTTGCAGCACTCACCCAAACTCCTGCCCTTATTTCATTTGCGATGTACAGCTGACACCGAGTGTGGCAGCAGTGTCATGTTCGGCGCACCCTGGCAGCCCAACAACCCCTACTACATTCAAGAATCGGCTTGGAAAACACACGGCAACATCACAAAGCTGAACCTTTACTTCAACAAGAACACAGGCTGTCTGCGAGGTGTCAAACCAACTTATGGATGGCAGGCAGCCAATGCACGCAGGCTGGGAGTGGAAAAACTGCCCAATGACACTCCCTTGGCAGAGACAGACCTGAAATTACAGTCTGGGGAGTATTTTAACAAGGCGGAATTTAAATTTGGAGGGTAAGTCCTGTGACCTAAGGATTTAAAATAGAAGAACTTCTTCAAGGTAGCTGAGATTGTCCAACAACACACCATGTGGCTGCAGCAATGCTGCTAGTACAGCTCCTGTACGGCCACACATATCACAGCACAATGCAACGCTCACATGATGGTAGGAGGGGATAGGTTCCTTCAACAGCAGCAGCAACAACAACAACAGCAGCCAGCCCTACTTCATATCACCATCAACTATTCACACTATTTAATCTTGACTGCCTAGGCTAGCAGCGTACTGCTGCTTTTCTTGTGGTCTTCAGATCTCAGATAGTGTATGCTAGCCAAGCTCCTACAGCTGCTCAGAAGCAACGATGGCATTGCTGCACTCACCTGGGATGATCCTGTTTCAAAAGAACCTCTTACTGCTGAACTCAACACCGTCTTGATGGTTCACAGTCATATGTACAGTTGTCTCACAATGCTGCCACTGCACAGACACCAAATGTACCGAGTCCACCTGGTACCATCTAGTTCATACAAACTTTTCTTTTGAAGTAAAAGAAGTGACATCAAAAAGGAAAAAAATGCTGGGCTTGGTACATGATGACCTACAGTTCCTGTAATGCTTAGGCAGCTCAGCAGTGCTAATGCATTGTGCATACAAAACCCTCAGCACCCACCAGGCAATGCTACTGTCTGGGTGCTGCCTTCATTGCCTCAAATCTATCTATCAAATCTGTCTAACACCATTGATGGCATGAACACCACTTTGTAATTTAACCAAAACCTCAGCAAGTTGCTGAGCCTGTCAGAGCTGGGTGACTTTGTTTCAATTCTTCTCATAAGTAAAGACCCAGAAAGGGATAGCAGCTTGCACAGAAAATTTGTGGCAGCAGCATAATTCTGACATGTGCTCATCTGCCTGCTGGTTTGTCTTTTTTGTAGGTGCATCACGTACCTGGGTCTGCACACAAACAAAGGCCGCACACTGACAGTGGGAGATCCTGCAGCCAGTGGACTTTTGCAGACCAGTGCACCAGAAGCAGATGGGGGCTTCTTGGCTTACTTCAAAGGATATACAGATCAACCCATGATCAGGTAACTTTACCTTTACTTGAGGATTATTTTGATTTTTTTCTTTTTATTTTCTCAATCAGCATGCAGCATTGTTTGGTACAGCAATCTGCAACATCAACTAGGCCAATGTGTAGAAGTGATGAAGCGGCAGTTGTTCATTGACCGCCGCAGTGTGAAAGCAGCACTTGCAGGGCTGTGCTGCTGTCCTAGCAGCCCTAGCTGTACTGCTGTCTTCAGCTGTTGGCAGATTGCTCAATGTGAAACTCTCAGCAATCACCTTGATATAATCTTCACCGCATATTATATATTGATTATGTTGGTTAGATTTGGATTAGTTGGTCTCATGTCTGCTTTTATCTCTGTCTGAATTGCAGTGTCAGTCAGGGCAATCTTCAGCAGCTGCAATTCGTTTGGGGTGCAAAGGTTTGTGCTCCAACTCTAAAACCTTTGGACCCCTACCCCTTGGACCCTCGTGACACTGCAGTGCAGCGGCCCATGGCACAGGCAGCAGCAAAACAGCAGCAGCCAGTGGTTGAAGAGGTTGATGACTCAGCAAATGTGACAGCTGCACAGGAACCAGCTGCAGCAGAAGCACCAATACCGGCTGCATCAACACCTGCACCAGCAGCAGCAGCAGCAGCGGCGACCTCAGAAACTACAGCAGTGTCAACAGCAGCAGCAACAGCTGATATGGTCCACTGTAGTGGAGCGGCCTGTTCTGGGGGCAGTTGTCCCACAGCCAGCTGTGCCCTCAACGGCATGGGCAAAGACGTTCTCACGATGAAGTGCTTTGGGACCAACATTGTACCAATCGCCATGATTGATCTAGCTGTGCAGAATGCTTGCACGAACCTGGCTTGCAAACTGGATCGGCCCAACTGCACCTCGACTGGTATTCTAGGAGTTGGAGGCTTCTGCACTGGAAAGGTTGTGGCTATGGCCGCTCCCGACAAGATTCATCCCTCCGGAAAAGCATTCTTGGGGTACCCATGCATGGAGACAAAGGGGCTGATTGTGGATATGGTGCCTGTTATTGGGGACTATACGGCCAAGGGGACCTACATGGCCAAGGCCTGGAAAGTTTGTGACTGTATCAACGGATTTGGCCTGGTCAACAATTCCATCGCGTTCAGCACCTACAAGGGCGGCAGTATCACCATCAACCCGCCCAAGTTCCCTACGCTCCCCAAATTCCCATTCATCAACCGGGCCTTGATCAACATGAGCATGCCAGATGTAGTGGCGCAGTGGGTAGTAGCAAATGAGAATGGGGCCCAGGTGCCCAAGGTCCTGGTAGACGAGCAGACATCCAGTGATTTGAAAGAGTTAATCGTCAATTTCACCGTCCCTGCGGTTCTGGTGCCAAAGATCAGCATGCCCCTGCTGAAAGTTCCCAAAGGGTTCTCTCTGCCAGTGTTTACTATCCCAGTCGGCAACAAGACGCTTACCAAAGTCACCAAACTCATGCCAGATTTGACGTCGCTGCCAACCATTGTGGTGCCAAAGTGGAAGATGCCGAGCCTGCCAAAGATTCATATGCCAGAGGTGAGAAGCTGCTCTGCGTCACACCAGCAGCAGCAGTCCCTGGGTTTAGCTGTTTTGTGCTGCTTGCCTGGATGATACTGCTCACTTCTTCCGCAATGAAGAGTGTGTTCTGATTTTGACTTGATAGACAGTACTTGATGCACAGTGCTTCATTTCAGTTTGCCAAACCAACTTGAACAGACTTCATAAGGCATGTTGACATGTAGCTTACTGGGCTTTGCTGAGATGCCTTGTGTACCAGAGTACACTAGCTTGAGGCAAAGTTCTTTTTCCTGTACTTATTTATGAATTTCATCTTAAGTATATGTACTGCGGGACAGCAGCAGCAGACAGCATACCTATGTACACATGTGGCATGTACTGCAGCCGGGCTTGCTTGAAGGTCACTGTTCACTACGCTGCTATAGCTAACAGCAGTGCAGTCAGCTGCTCCCGAGCATACCTGCTGCTTACAAACCAGTAAAAGTTCTGCACCCTGCCAGCCGCTCAGCAGCAGTGTGCCACTCGCAGTCATGCTGCCATGTGCCGCTTTCTAGGTTGCTTTGCCTGATCCTTTTACTGCTGTGTCGTCAAATGCAGGTGACCATCAGCAATCTGAGTGAACTTGCTCACAACTGGGGCGTGCCCACCATGCCCAAATCCCTGCCACTTTTCAAGATGAACCTCTCTGACGTGGCGGCACAGTGGCAGGTCGCGAACGAGTTTGACCTGCTGGTTCCAAAGATTTCCCTCCCGGAGTTCAAGGTTGGAACTCTCAAAAACATCATCCCCAGCTTCAAGGTCCCTTCCTTGGTTATTGCAAACATCAGCGCCCCGTTACTGCACCTCCCGTCACCATTTTCGATGCCCGTCTTCACACTTCCGAGTGACCAGGAAACCCTGCAAGCCATCTCGGAGCTCTTCCCAAAGATGAACTCGCTGCCGCACTTCATGGTCCCGGAACACGGGTTGAAGATCAAGATACCGGCGCTGTCGCTGCCAAACGTCACATCTCCGCACTTTGGCGACATCGTTCAGAGTCTGGGCGCGGCCATTACTAAGCCCAAAACTCCCTCCCTCGGCAACTTCAATCTCACATTTCCCAATTTCCTGTCTGACCTTCCAAAGCTCAATCTACCTCACTTTCCCTCGTCACTCAACTTCACCGTTCCCAGTATCCAGGTCCCTGACTTCAGCGGTGTTATTTCTGCTGTCAATAACATGCCCGACCTCAATCTAAACTGGACAAACCTGCCCAACACCCTGGACACGTGGAAAGAGAAGTACCTGGATAATCCTGCAGGCTTCGATTGGTCTGGATTTTTGGAAATGCTAAAGGTCAATCCCCTTGCCAGCAAGATGGTTCATGGCGTTGAGCTATCTTTTGACGTGCCAGATGCAGTAGCTCCATGGGTGGTTGGCATTGCACAAAAGGCCCCACTGCCAAAATTCAAGGTGGCAAAGGCTGTGCTGAAGCAACTTAAGAAGATCATTCCTGGCTTGCCAGACACACCTAGTCTTCTTGTTGTCAACATCACAAGCCCGTACCTCAAGACAGATAAAGCTGTGGGAAACTTGACTACTGTTGTGATTCCTGATGCTGTGGCCCCTCAAGTAAGTTGCCCACCGAGACACTGCCTAACTTAGGGTTTGAAGCCCTAAACCCTGAACATCCTGCTGTCATGTGACAGAATCAAGATTCATGCCATCAGATGTTTTTTAGTGCAAGTTGATAGATCTGTCAATATAATGACTGCGAGATAGTCATTGGTTGCTGTAAGCTGCTCGCAAGGTTGCCCTTGTGAATGTTCACCTGACCTGCTGCCGTAAGCTGCTGCCCTTTGGCCAACAGGCAAGGCTAATGCTTGTGCATGATGCCGGCTCTTACTTGATCAAGTCATGAGCAATGCACTTCCTTTTACCTACCAATGCACCTGAGGCATCATCCTTACAACTTAGCTGATGTTGTTCACGCTGCTGCTGCTGCTGCTGCATGCAGGTTCACCAGTTGTTGCCAAATCTGACCGCCATGCCCACAGTTCTGATTCCAGAAGGTGAAGCTGTCAACGCCAACATCACGCTGCCAGATGTTGCTAAGCCAGAGGTCGTGCAGAAACTGTCAACAGCAGCAGCAAGCCAAGCAGCAGCAGCAGCACCAGCCGCTGCAAATTCGAAAGCTGAAACCCCAATAGCAGCAACGGCAGGTCCAGCAGCAGCAGCAGCACCTGAGCAGACTCCAGCAGACACTCCTGACAAAAACAAGCAAGACAAAAAGTCAGATGAGAAAGTTATAACGCCTTCTGATGGTTCAGCAGCAGCAGCAGCTGCAACAGCAACGCCAGTTGTGAAGCCAGCACTCCCAGAATCACCAGCCCCTGCTGCTGCTCCTGCTCCTGCTGTCACTCCAGCAGCAGCAGCACCAGCCAAACAAGCAGTAGCGCCTGTGGCTGCTGGCGATGCAAATGAGACTGTTACTGAGGTGCCTGAGGAGTCAGTCACGACGGCTTCTGGGACCTTCACCCCAGCAGCAGCAGCAGGAGGAGGTCCAGCTGGATCTAAGTCAACTCAGACTCAGAAGACTCAAACTCAGGCTCAAGCTGAGTCTAAATCAGGGGCTGAGGATGTTTTGGAAGCAGGAGATATGGTGACAGATGTTGAAGGTGCTTGGGTGATTGATTCAAACACCCCTGGCATACAAACTGCCTTCATGGATCCAAAAGAGTTCTATGCCCTAGATAAAAACACACAGAACATGATGAAAGCGATGTTTGCTTCTTAAGATTCATGACTATTAGCTTACACCTCACTTGCGACAAGCAATGCAGCAGCAGCAGCAGCGGTTATCGTTAGAGAGCACCCTTGAACGTGCTGATTAGTTTAGGTGTTGTGTGCTGACTGTAGTTGCCCCTGATTATGACGTCAAGCGGTCGTAGTCTCAAACAACGGTTGTACAACAGACCCACTGTGTGATCAACGGTTTATCTGTAGCTAGAAGGGATGTGGTGTTGAGGCACACTTGTTACTGATTAGCAACAGGTGCAGCAGCGTGTTGTCATTGATACCAAGATAAGAACTGCATGCAGATAGACGTGCCATGAGTGTCTTAGGAGTTGTGCTGCCTTGAGTTGTGATGCACCAAAAGTGTTAGATATGTATCATTGAAGTTGTTCCATTACTTTGAGGCTACTTGGGTTGTGATCGTGAGTCAAAGGAGGTTGATCAGCGGCGACCATGATCTGATCCAGTGAGGATGATCAGATGTCATGTGATGATCACAAGTGATCAGCCTGATCAGCCTGATTGGATCACACACATCACAATCAAAAGTTGTAACAGGACTGATCAACACTGATCTTAGATCAGTTGGCAACCTCAGCCTCCATCATGATGGTGACTTGCCTGGTAGTGCTGATGGACGACAGCTGCCAGCTACATTTGCAATGTATACTGTATACAGTAGTACACTTACCATACATACCATACCATACAACTTACATAACTGTACATATACTTACAAGTAAGCAATTACGGTCAGTGTCCTGGGAGGACTGCCAGTAGGGGACCCTGCATACAGGCAAGCTGTATTTTCCCACCAGCATACTGCGTGCAAATGTGCCTTTTACGTAGTTTCTGTCCAAATGACTCTTTATCAGAACTGCCAGTACAATAATAATAATCAGTGCTTTGCAGCCATAGCATTTACTGCCATCGGCCCCGCGCCTCAAATCTACCCAGTGAATTCAATCCACTTTCGGACAAGGCGGAGTGCATGATTATCCGATCTCAATTGTGAAGGGGGAAAGTGCCAGTACAGTAGTGGTAGCGACTCCAGGAGCCGGGCTTGCGTGAGTACTTTGCGCATATTATATTATTACTTATTATTATTTATTATCATCTGCTGCATGCAGCCATAGCACTTCTGCCAGAATGGCATCGGCCCCGCACCTCAAACTCACCCAGCTAGTGTTAGAGTGCGTCAACATACTGCTAGCATACAACCTGGCCCCTCGATCAAGGGGTACTCAACCTGAGGGGCCCAAAGGAGCTCACAAAATTGCTTATGGTACATATGTGGTATCATACCAGCCGGGGTTTGGGAAAATATCTCATTGAAAACCGGCACTGCACATGGCATGGTACATATACATGATATATTGGCACCGTACAATGCGATATAATTTCATGTTTTTTGATATGCACACAGCTGTTTGATCAGATCCGTAACATTAATTATTATTAGTATTATTATTACGGACCAACCGCGGACCTGGCATGCGATAAACATGAGAGAGTCCATGATACAATCCAAAGGGCTTTGCAGGTTATTGTGTCACGGGTGCATAATATACTGCCATTGGTTTTACATGCACTCAGTTCAACTTGCAACAGCTGAGCTGCCAAGAGCAGTATGAGCAGCAGCACCATGCTACAGTGCAGACACTGCTGCTGTTGCTGCTGCTGACAAGCCACCACCCAACATGCCCTGCTGCTGCTGCTGATGTTGTAGAACTGTCATATTGTCTGCTACTGCTGCTGCTGCTGCTGCGACATCCTGTGTCTGCTCACCTAAGCCATCTGCTGCTACTGCTGCTGATGTGGGCAGCACTGCCCCATTCACAGCAGCAGCAGTTGAACTATTATACACATGATGCGCCCAGTCAGCCATAAACACAGTTTGCAAAACCCAAGCGGCCATAAGACCCATAAAACATGATGATTGGAAACAAAATGCCATCAAACTGCCCGCCCTGGTTTTTAACGCCCCCACTCCCGCAGCACCAGCACCCCTCCTACTGCTGCTGCTGCCAGCAGCAGCAGCAGCAGCAGCGAGCTTTGGTGCCAGAAGGTATGCTCCAGTGTTTATGTATCCTGACAGCCACCAGTTCACTGCCACAATCATTGCTAAAGGAATGTCTCCGCCAATGATGCTGGGGTTCATCAATGCTGGTATAATCAGCATCAGCAGTTTAGTTTTCGTTGCTGCTGCTGCTAGTACTGCTTTGCTGCTGCTGAGGTGGAACTTGGCAGGCATGAGACGACCGGCAATGTCCCCAAGGAGCCGGGAGTAGAATAGTACCTGCCGCAACAGCAGCAGCGGCAACAGCAGCAGCAGCAGCACCAGCAGTTGGAGTGCTTTACATGAGGGCTTTGCTTCAAACGCTGTGAGTGGTACACGACAAAACAACAGAAACTATAACCATGAACAGCAAGTTCACATGAAAGCCATGCATATGAATAAATGAGTGTAGATACAGTCTTGACATTTATGTGAGAGACATATACAGATATACTATATATAGATATATTCAAGCATGTGGTATAGATATATAAGATCACAGCAGCAGCAGGAGGCAGCAGGGCCTTCCGTGAAAAGGCCCAAAGCTACTGGTAAGTGTTGCCAGGCACACTATAGGACCTGTGGTGGCTTCCATACTGCATCATGAGGCATAAGCATATGGTATATATATTTTACATAGTTTTTTCATCATACCATGCATAGACCGCGCACTTATGTAAGCAAGGAATGCATGCCTGCATCTGTAATATGAAAGAATAAAGGTGAACACGAATTCAAAATCAAAAACATATATTGATGGTCATACAAGACTCATACTTTCTATAGATATTTCGGATTTTTTGATTGTTTATGTAATTGCGTTGCAAAAGATATGCGTACCTGTGGGACATGCTCTCCAAAGTACCCAGTATGAGGCACAAATGTAAAAAAGGGAAACACCATCATGCTGCTGCCAACACTCATCATCAGGCCCAAACAGGCTGGCCAGATGATAACACCAAGTTGTACCAACTGAAATAACGGTGTTATAACGCATTTATAACACCCGCTGATCAGGTAGACTGGGTGGTAGAATCTGAGGGGCTTTTTCTGCTGCTTTTTAGGTGAAATTGCAAAAGACTGCTCAGATCCAGCTTGCTGCACAGAACTCAGATTGATTGCCACTGTTCCTCCTGCTGCTGCTGCTGCCGTTGTCAGGGCTGCTGCACCTTGATTGCCTGGCATCACACACCGCTGCTGCTGCTGCTGCTGCTGCTGCTCCAGATCTGATCTGTGCCTCAAACCGTCTGCTGTGTGATGATACCCACTAGAGTTACCTGCTGCTGCCACAAGCCCCTGCTGCTGCTGCTGCTGCTGACTGTGGAAATTGCTGCTGCTGCTGCTGCTGGAGGGCCACACCGGTGATGGTGATCTCATCATCAATCTACTGCTGCTGCTGCTGCTGCTTTGAGAAGGCAAACCAATGATCACTCGGCCGCTGGCTGGTCGTCCAGCACCGTGACCATCCACTGCTGCTTCTGCTGCTGCTAAATCTCCTGCTGCTGCTGCTGCCAGCCGCCTCCAGTGTCGTCTGATGATGGTGGCAGCAGCAAATAGGCCGACAGCTGTTTGGAGCGCCACAGTTTGAAAGAGGTGGTTGAGGCCACTGGGTGTGTAGTAAGCACCTTTCTTGAAAAGAAGATCGGCGATCAAAACCACAACACCACAGCTGACAAATCCTGCAGCAGCAGCAGCAGTGTCCTGAGCAACAGGCGTTCCAGTATAATCCCCAATAGATGAACCAAAAGTACTTCCTAAACAACCTCAGCATGAATGTGGACAAAATTTTATAATTGAAACAGGATTTGAGATATTGACCTTCGAGGTTCCTGAATGCGTGCAATGTGGAGCATTGCATTGCTTACTCTGGTTCTACAATGCATGCAATTTATATCTGGCAAAGGTCACACCTTACATTATTCTTCCCAGGATTATGTGCAAATTATAATTAACCATGGTTACCTGTTGTTAGCGCTATTGCGCATGCTGCAAAACATTGCGTCATTTCTTTGTATTATATCATTTTATCTTATGCCTTTTCATTACCTTCAGCCTGTTAAATAGATTCATGCATAATAAGTGCAGACTATACTCACACATTACGACTTTTTTCTGTATCTAGCGCACCCTCACCTGCTGTTAGTGCTATTGTACATGCTGGAGGAAAGTGGGCCACGACCTCATAACTTGTTCCAAAGGCAATGCTGTACAGCATTCCAACAGCAGCAGTAGCCGACAGCAGCAGCTCTTGGCTGCTGCAGAAGTAGGGCATAAAAAGGCACAGCAGACACAAGCCGCCCAAGCCAACCACAAACCTGCGGATACATGAAAATACATTAGTATCATTTGTACTTGTATATGAGGCATGCAAGCACACGAAAATGAAATCGAAAATCCAGTCGGTTTATGATTTATAGAAAACTTAAGTACTAGAAGATAATAAGCTTATTTAGATAGATAAACAAGCGCCAACGATACATGTGCAGAATTTTTTCAGACATCAGGCCATGCAACACATACCAAACATGAAGTTCATAGATATTCAACTGAATTGTGTCTTGATTGCAGCAGCAGCAGCAAGGGACGGCAGCTTTCCCAGGCCCACAGTATGCAGTATAGTTGCACACAGCACATGGTAGCTGTTGCTTGGAGATATTATCAGAACATCATCGAGACTGTATTGCTTGAAAGACAAGTAGGAGCACAAGACGACACTTCTCATGCAGCCGAGGCCGGCTCAGCATCTGCAGTAAAGACTGCCATGGGTGATCATATGAAAAAGGGCCGGTCCCAGAATGTGCAGCACCTGATCAAAGTTGCTTTGGGCAAGCCATATCGCCGCTCCAGTCGCTGTTGAATGCTGCTGTGTATCAAGAGCGATGGTACGCTGGGAATGAAGTACGCGAGGTTGAGGTATAGCAGAATCCTGGGCTGCTGAAATTGAAAGCTGAACTGGCCCAGTAGTGATGATATGGCCGTCCATGGCACCTTGTACGCGACCTGAATGCGACAGAAACATCATCTTGCAATATATGATGTTCGTACAGTGTCGTTGGTGTGCCAGGTGGCTTGAACGAGGCTTGCTGGTTGCTAACAGATTCAGCAGGGGACACCAGCTGTTGCACAAGAGCAAAGTTGCTACTGACGCATGCTAGCATACGGTGACATATAGTGGCAGCACTTACTGCGATGAGGAACCAATATATGTGACTATAGTCCGCTTTGTGCTCATGCCGGTGCATGGCAAGTACTGCCATCGCTGACTGGTGTTTCTGTCTGCAAGATCATCATTTGAAAGGTATCATATTGTAATCCACTTGTCAGTTTACGCCATACAATCTCATGCAGCCTCGACGCGGTTGCCGTCTGGGTCTGCAGAAAGGGCAAATAAGGACGGGACCCGCAGACGAAGCAGCTGAAAGCCCTGCGCCACGCTCTTGTTGAGGTACCTACCTGCTGACCATACAATCGTTAACTCTGAATGTCATAATCTCGTCTTTGCGTAATCGTGTGCTGCGTATATCTTTCCCAGGCTGCTGGCATGCAGCAGAGTGCCCACGTGCACAAATACCGGAGCTCTGACATGTCTCAACAACGTATTATTTCGCATGAATCAACCAGCTGCAGTTATAGATGCAGCCACATCGCGCAGTTGCACAGCAGGGTAGCCAGAAGTACTCTGCAAGTGTCAGCCAGATTGCAAACAGTCCCAAAGGTCGTTTACATACCAAATTTCCTAGATAAAAGTGAGCATGAACTCATCCAAAAGGAATCTAGGCGATTACAGTGAGTAGCAGTGTGGTAACCCGCCGCAGCAAGCACAAAACTTCTTCTCCCTTGAAGATTTCTACTGCAGCAGTGTGCACACACAGCTGTGGGGCTCGCACTTCTCTTTGAAGGAGCAGTGACGCGACAGCCTGAACACATATATGAAATCAACTTATCGCAACTGTACTTACTTTCATCCTTATGTCCTCCTTTTCTTCGAACAGCATCTTGTGGAAAAATATGCGTCATTTTCAGTCACCACACAACATGTCATCCTCTCTTGGCAGAGCTGCTGTGGTATGCTTGCACACATACTTTCCCCAGCAGTGCTGAATTTAGTGCAATCAATTTAAGGTCAAATTTTCCTAGATGCATCCCAGACTGCTGCGAAAGCAACTCACAAGATTTCACAGATACCTGCAGCCCAACAGAGCAGCAGCAGCAGCAGCAGCAGCAGGGCAGCAGCAGCGGAACATGTCTTCTCTCTCAGCAGTACAATGCCGCAATGAATCTGTTGCCTAGCATCTACTTCTTCTTGTTCTGCTGCTGCTGCTGCTGCTGCTGCTGCTGCTGCTGCTGCTGCTGCTAGGCCTCAACTACGAGAGGAGCTGAACTGCATAGCCCACGGGCGCCTGGGCTGCTACCTGCCACCCAGCAGTGACAGCGTGAGAATCATCAGCAGCAAGAAAGTAGCAGCAGCACTGACACAGGTGAGGAGCAGCAGCAGCGACAGCGTGAGAATCAGCAGCAGCAAGAAAGTAGCAGCAGCACTGATACAGGTGAGCAGCAGCAGCAGCAGCACCAGCAAGACAGTAGCAGCAGCAAGAAAACAGCAGCAGCACTGATAGAAGTGAACAGCAGCAGCAGCAGCAGCAGCAGCAGCAGCAGACAACAACAAAAGCAACATGCACCATATAGCCTGGAGATCTGCAGAGGGCAGGAGTAGCTGCCATGGAAAATAGAAAACATTACTGAAAAACTGTCTTACTGAAGATCCAAAAACAGCCTCATGCTCAGTCGGTGATTGGCCTTGGCATAAAGGCGATAATAATAATAAGTGATACCATCAGCCATAGCATTTACATTATGCACAAAGGCGATGACCCCATCTATGGATGTAACAGCTGAAAAAAAATTCCTTATCAGTTACAGTGGTGTAATGGTTGATAAACTGATATACTTCTGTAGTTTGATCTTTCTTGAACAAGATCATCAAAACGATTCGAGCCTGCGTGCTGCTGCTGCTGCTGCTGCTGCTGCTGCTGCTGCTGCTGCTTCCACCGCTGCTGCTGCTGCTTCCACCGCTGCTGCTGCTGCTGCTGCTTCCACTATTGTTGCTGCTGCCATTGCAGCGGCTTCGTAGTCAATTTCCTCTCTTTCTGTCTGAATTTCCCATTGAACTGAGGCAGTACCCGAAGGGCAGTGACATGCCCTGGCACCTGGATGAACAGATGTACGCCAGCCCACAGTGGGAGGTAAGCACATTATGTATATATTATGTACACGTTATGTATGTGTATGCCATATACCCCATATATATATTGTTCATGCCTGTGTGTGCTTCCTGGGTTTGAATGTCCACATTCTGTATGCCAGCCACTGTGAGGTCCACAAGTGAAGCCGGAGGTCAGAACACGCTAGATTAACAGTCAAAGCCGTTCTATGACAGCAGCGGCAGCAGCGGCAATGGCAGCAGCAGCAGCAGTAGTGCCACAGCTGGGAAGTTGTCGGCTCACCCAGTACTTGTGCCAAGCTGAACATGAAGACACCACATCAATATCAACAGGCCAGATCCTGCAGAACTTCTGATCCATAAACAAGGCAGCGCTGCTGCTGCTGCTGCTGCTGCTGCTGCTGCTGCTGCTGCTGCAGATCATCTACACAGTGGAGAACAGCAGTGACAGCAGGACCGAGTGGCGAGATGATTCAGGAGCGGAGCACAGCATCTGGACAGAACCAAACTCACTTGTAGCAGTAGAGGTATGTTTTGATCGAATGACCAAGACTGTATATCGCAATAATACCAATATATGTACTCAAATGATATAATTGCATACATAATCAAAATCCTCTGAGCGGTTCATTGGCTCCCTGGCCTGGTGAGGGTCCCAGTATCTTACGTTAAATTGCACCAATGGCAAGATTGCTGCAGCTGATAATATACATTGCTTTGGCGAATGGTCTCAATATTTTTCATTGAAGCTTATGATGTATACACCAGGCAGGCACAAGCATCACACCAGGGTGGCGCCCCCAACGCATGTCAGCGCATTTGTCATAGCATTTCAACTTGCTGCATGGCTCAATTTCTCTTACACCACATCTCATCAGAAAAAGTGCATGCACTATCACAATGGATATACAAAGCTTATAGTACTATTTTGATGATTACTCTAAAGGTAAGACGTAAGTTGTTGATGACCTGTTGTAGTTTCTTGTCAGCACAATGGGCTTCTAGGGTTTTGCGTCAGTATAGAAGGGCTTTACTTTGCTTTTGCAGATACATCTATCAGTATGGTGGTTCTCAATACTACTGATCATCACTGTTCCAGTATATTCATGCAAATACAAAGTATAGTAATGACTAGCCTCTCTCCCCTGCCAAGGTAATCCGCATAACATGTCATGTCATCTTCAATCAAACTTATAAGGTATCATCAGACACTTGCACTGCAAATTTTTATTCCTATCCATATCTGAAAAGCTGATCCTTTACTGCTGCTGCCGCTGCTGCCAGGCTGAAGGTTGGGAGCATCGAGTGTTGCCTGTCAGGAAAGGTGTTCGGACAATCTTGAAAATGGCATTCACCACAACAAAGATGAAACTGCCAGCCTTTGATGCAAATTTAAACAGAGAGGCTTACAGCAAGTAAGGGACACAACTGTGAAGAATCGTAACATCGTTATTACTGGATGGTTGTGAGGGGGTGATGACTGTTGATCTGTTACAAATGTTATTTTCTTCATTGAGAGCACACAGCATATTATCGTGTGGAAGAGAGGGTGAGGGAGGCGGGGGGGGTTGTCATAAGGAGAGAGAATTATAAAAATTGAATTGGCGTCGCAACCACTGCAGCAGCAGCAGCAGCAGCAACGACAGCACCAGCAATGACAGCAACAATATCAACAACACTGTTGCAACTGCAATAGGCAACAGCAGCAGCATGACTGGACTTGTCTGGGATTGTCAGTGCTACTTTTCAATGGATAAAGATTACTCAATCGCTACACTTTCTTAGAGTTAAGTAAATTTTATTTAACTCTTAGTAAGTGTTCAACTGAGTCTATCAAACATATGGAGTCTATGTCATGATGCATCTTTTTGTGGCAGACGTTGCAACAAAAGTTGACAAATCAACTTGTCAAATATGACCATTTCTACAGTAATTGTAGTACTACTAGTAATAATCGCTACATACATTGGCAGTTAACACTGATGATCATGCCGCATCGTTGTGATAGAGCCCTGGCATGCCAGAATGACAGCGATACAAGAAACCAAGCAAGGATCGTGCAAAAGCACACAATAACAATTGAACATCGTGCGCGAGGCCGATGGAAGTAACTGCTATGGCTGATGGTATCAATTATTATTATTAATAACAATTGAACAGTCAAGCAAACCGAGCCCAAAGATCATCATGATGGCACACTGCTGTCATTGCAACGGTGATTGACTGCATGGCCGCCACAACTGGCAGACATTGCCACAACTTGTTCTGAGAACTGACAAATCAACTGCTCAAACTCCTACACTGGTATGATCGCTAGATGCATCGACTGTCAACATCATATGCTGCTCAGCGCCATCACCAACCATCCTGCTGAAACTGCAGTGGCAACTGCCACCCGATAATACTACTACTGCTACTGCTACTGCTGCTGCTGCTGCTGCTACAGTACAAGTTACCTCAAAAATTTCCACCCGTAAGGAGCCAGCTGATGGCTCATGCGGGCACACAAAAAAACGACACAGGGCTTGTGGTGGCAGGACAGCCACTGCATGATGCTCAACTGACACCACACCACACCACACCACACCACACCACACCACACCACACCACACCACACCACACCACACCACACCACACCACAATCAAACCAGTCCTCATAATGAAGTGACCAGAAATCATCCTCCATGCTCAACTGACACACTTGTATAGATATAAGTTACCCATTAGCCATAGCAATCCTGCCATTGGCCCCGCGCCCCATTTCAGAACTGACACACTTGTATGTTGGGACGCAGTGCTGCACTGGATAATCTGGGTTTCCACTACTGTAACAGCAGTGCCAATACAACTCCCGGAGCCTGAGACATAGTACTACTATGCAACTAGTAGTTGCAATCATAAAGACCCTTCATGCACCTCAGTGCTAGTAACACAAACCTCTGTCGCACATTATGCATTTTGACTGTGCAGTCACATGTACATGTAAAGGTATGCTTGGGAAAGACCTTGCAGTGTTCTATGTGGCTGATCATGCATCATGATGGTGTTATCAGATGCTTATGGTGCAAGATGCAGTACGCGCTTTGTTGACACCACGATGGCTGCAGTGGCGCGTGCATCACCATATGCAGGCACTGTAGGTGTTGCAGCATACAAACGTGGGCCAAGATCACCAATCATTGCTTGCTAACAGTGCTTCTTGTAGCTTGGAGTCAATTTGACATCATAACATCAGTTCAGTAGCATGCGACATTGACCTAGGGCCAAGCGCGCAGCACCTACCACTGGTACATGTATGGTGCCATCATAATGCTTCAAGAATTCGGCGGCGGCCGTGGCCGATTCTTGACTCAACCTTTGTTCCCAATCACAAGGAGCCGGTCGACCACAGCTTTGTTCCCAATCACAAGGAGCCGGTCCTTCCTCATGACAATGATGCCAAGAACTGCACACTTTACTTCATTATCAGGAACTTCTTCCCCAGACAATGGCTTGTGGAATAACTGAATGCACACTCCACTAGCTTCAAGTCATTCCAGAGTCAGGATGACCTGCAGAGGTAGAGTCAAGTGCCAACAAGAACAAAATCCTGTCACCTAGCAACATGAGTAGTGGAGTCATAGACGCCCAACACTTTGATGCACCTGATGCCAGTACTGGTTGACACCAGTGCAGAGCATAACACTCTGGAGCATTGTGTGACAATGGTGCTGAGGCTTGGCACATATGTCCATGCATGTTGCTAGTGTGTGCACTTGCAAAGTCCGTCAGACCGGCTGCAAATTTGTACAAATTTGTGTCACTTTCAAAAATCTAGCACGCACTCTGCACCCCCCTTGGTACCCATGCACAGTCATCATGACTCCAGTGGAGTTTGTTGGTGGTGCGAGTCAAGAAGCAGCACATTCAATGCAATACAACTTGTATATACAACTTGCATGATATTATTGAATATTATATATAAGGCCATGCAGAGAGATGTGTCACACACAGTCGGACAGTGTCCGACAGCTTCAAGCTTGCACAATTCCTCTATGTATCCCCGCACATGCCTCAACAAGTCGAACTTGCACGCCTGTTCAACAAGCGGTGTTTAACATTGGCACATCAGATGCCGCTGGGCTAGCCGCACTGTACAGTTGTACTGTTACTGCAGTAACATGTTGGCTGTTGTCTGCTCACCTGCTGCCTTAACAAAACCACCAAAGCTTCCCTTTGGCTGCAGCAACAACACCCCAAATTGCAACAATCAGGGCCGGGATGCCCACGCCCAATCCAACCCCTAAAGCTATGGCATCGGACTGCTTCAATTCGGCACAGTCATCGGGGAGCACCAGTGCCCATCCCGGCTGGATATTGTTGTCGCCATTGATCAGAATCGCCTTATTCATTTCAGCTATTCTTCGGTAAGCATCAGATCCTGCGCATTCACATTCCCTGGCAATCTGGGACAAGCCTCCGGTGTCTGTTTCTTTCACAGTGTATGGGTTTGGACACTTTGCACTAGCCATGAAAACTGCCCTCAGCAGCAGAAAAGCTACCAGATAAAGTGGCTTAAGCCGCATGTTGTACGGTTCGCGCCGCATGCTTGAGAACACGTATCGTATGGTATACAGTATGAAAGCGACAGGATCCTCACCTCAACGCCGGGTAGTTGCATTATAGTATCATGGTAGTTGTGAGTACAGCAGGTTCCGGGTCCAAAAATTAGCCCAAAACAGGCCCGGGCTGGCTGGCGAGGTACTTCCCTGTTGTTTGGTCCAACGCCTGCACATCTCAGGTCTCAGGTCGTTTAGTATATAATTTCAAAGCTTCAGTTGATTGATGCACATCAATTATTGGCGTTCCTTTGTAGTCCCTGCTGCTCATGGCACTGGCTTGGAGCTCGAGTTGCCCGTCGTTTATGACATCATTCAATGATCATTCGATATTGAATTATTATTGAATGATGATCAGAGCCTGCCAGCCTGGCAGGTCCTACGGTAGGGCCTACTTTAGTAGGCAACTAGCTAGTGGCACTGGTAGTGCCACTACCAGTGGTACCGCTTTGCACGGTTTTGACAGCCTGCTGCCGTATCTATTTCAGCGTACCCAACGGCACATCTGATGATGTAGGTCATGTACTGTTGTTGCTGGGCAAACCAAGCGTTCTTAAACAAGGCCTTTGGGTAGGGACTTGAGGTGTGCAGGAGTTTGAACCGACACATCACTGCAAGAGCTTTTGTGAGTGTGATCCATGAGCAGCAAGGAGTTGAAACAGCACATATGTCGAGGAATGATGGTTGACAGGGCAGGTACAGCCGTTTCGGCGCAATCGTCTTCGTCCTCCTTTCCTAGTGCGGCAAATTTAGTGGATATTTTCAATATCAGAGTTTGCCTCAGCACTCAACCGGTCGATCAAAGCGCTTCAGGCCTCATCAATCACCTGCAGCCCTCATGGCTCTTGCATCACATGGCACTCACTGTCGTCGCGTACTACCTTCTAGCCACACTGAGCCCAGCACAGCACGCACATGCCACGCCAACTTTGCAACGAAGCATATGGTTGCAACATACAGATCAGGCCATAGCAGCAGCCGTCAACATGGGCCGGAGCACAGCAGATTAGCAGTATCAGCAGCGTCGCAGGAGCACGAGGTTACATCGCCTCCGCACGGTCCGGTTCTTATCGAAAACGATACAGATCCCGATGCACTGCTTGGAATACTCCGCAGCACGAAGAATTACACGCAGCTCGCAGCATACATCAAGAGCCAGCAGCAAGTGTTCTTAAAGAGCCCTTTGTGTGTGTATGCCCTACTGCACGCCGTCCAATTACGCGATACAATTTCAGAGGATAACTTTGGGAAAGGATATTTATCCAGCGAAGACAAGATCCTGCAGCACATGGAGTTGGTGAGAGGCCGGTACAGAGTGTTTTTGTTTCGTGAATTTGGTTTTTTGGACTATGCAGCAACTTGAGGAGGGTTGTTCTGCTCAGCTAGAAACTACAGGCAGCTGTCAGGTCAATAAGTGCTGTAAATGATCTACTGTGATCAATATAGGATGTGGCTGTTGTGCTTTGTGCACAAACTCCTGGACAGTGTTCAAGTTCAAACCCAACCCACAACAGCAGGCAGGGATGTACTGCATCTTCGTGTTGGCGATGGACGTACTCCAGCATGATGTTGCCCAGACCTAGCTAGGCGCGCTGCTCTGATACCTTGTTGCAGCAGCAGCAGCAGCAGCAGCAGCAGCAGCAGCAGCAGCAGCAGCAGCAGCGACGAAAGAATCAGCACATGCAGTACAGCGGTGATGCGACTTCAAAACAGCTGAACTGTGCATGATGACCAATTACTGCTGATCGCTGTCAATCACTGCAAAACTGCACGAGGATCAGCGGCAGCAGCAACAGCGGCGGCGGCAACGACAGCACTAGCAGCAGCAGATTGGACTCCCTAGAAGGCTGCAGACGTATTTCTAGGCGAAATAGGCAGCAGCATTGGCAGCGATAATACTAGCAGCAGCAATCATAGCACTGGCAGCAGCAACAGCAGCTCTCTGGCAAGCTTTCATTGTGCACTTGAGACAGAAATATGCGCCAGCAGCAACATTCAGGAATGGTGTCAGCAATTTGCACTTGTTTCCTTCTCTTTTATCTTTTCTTATCTCTTATCTTATCTTATCTATTATCATGTGCCGTGCCCTTCTCTTTTATCATCTACCGCGCCCGTGGCATGTAGGCCCAGGTTACTGCTTGAAGAGCAGCAACAGTCAGGCAGCACCTAATAAGTGTGTGTAAATTTTGTGTACTATTCCTGCTTCTGCTTTTCTGTCAACTTAGTGTTGGGTTGTGAGTTGTTCGTGACTGTTGGGTGTTAAGAATTGGGTTGATGATTGTGATCAACATTTGAGAAAGTCATCTGCCAGCACCTCAGAGACAGTCAACAAGGGACCAGCTGACTAGTGTGATTTTCTTCTATTATTCTATTCATATTTTTTCTGTTGAGTTAGCAATTAAAAAAATCATGCTCATTTTCCATCTTTGATTTCTGTCTTTCTTCTGCAATTCATAAATTGGCAACAGCAGCAGCAGCCTTCTCCATTTACTCTTCTACTTCTGCCTTCCTCTTCTCATTCTCCTCTCCCATACTTGACTTTTTCGGGGCTCAATAGATTTATCTGTCGTAGCACGGACAGTATGGATGCTGCCCGTGCTGCTGCAGTGCTGGATAACACTAAACAGGAGATACCCCACACATTGCCATTCACCACCTCCTCCTCCTCCCCCTTCTGCTGCTGCTGCTGTAAATGTTTTGCTGCAGGTAGAAAATCTTCTGGACCAGCTATGTGGAGCCGCCCTTTCATATCTCCCAGACCTCCCGCTAACGACCCAAGCGACGCTCGCGCTCGCCCTCGCGCAGCTCGACTACTACGATGAAGCCACGTACGAGGCAATCGCGGCAGCTGCACTCACGCAACTGTCCCAACGCACACGTGATACCGCAACGCAACAAGCAGATGCCGAGCGATCGAGACAGTTGCCGGCGCGGTCGGTGGCGTTGGACGAGTTGCCGGACGGGCTCGCTTCGGGAGTGCTGCTGAGCCTAATCGTGGCTTTTTCTCTCAATGGTCATTATGATGAAGCATTGATGGACGAACTCGCTGAACAGGTGTGATGCAGTCGAACCCTCATGTAGCAGCAGCAGCAGCAGCAGAAGGATGTAGGAGGGTGGGTGCAAATGCAATGAACATGGAATATGCTGGCACTTATCAAGAATCAGGCAGCTTACTTGCGATGCACTGATGCATGTATGCTGTGCAGCGCGCTCACTATGTTACCATAAGACTCAAAAACTTCACAGATGGGCTCTATCTGTAGAATTGCAGCAATATTGGTTGGCATATCATATCAGATATACCTGAGTAGCAGTCATGAAGCTCACAAGCACCATTGAATATGATACTCAAATGGGTGATCAAGTGAAATTCATCTGGCAACATCTTACACTCAAACTAACCGATGTTCGTGCTTTTCTCTTGCCACCGCTGCTGCTGCTGCTGTGTTGCTGCTGCTGCTGCTGCTGCTGCTGCCACCGCTGCTGCTGCTGCTGTGTTGCTGCTGCTGCTGCTGCTGCTGCTGCCGCCGCTGCTGCTGCCGCTGCTGCTGCTGCCGCTGCTGCTGCCGCTGCTACTGCTGTTTGATCTTCAACACAGGTCATAGCCTTCCGCCACACCTTCAGTGACCCTGGCCAACTCTTTTCAGCAGCAGCAGTCATGTTGGACCTTCAGCACTACCACCCCCAAGTACTACAAACAGCAGCATCAGCAGCACTTTCTGATGAATCAGAAAACAGTTTGAGTCCAGATGCTGTTGTTAGCATGCTGCTTGCGCTTGGCTTCTTTAAGGTTAATGCTGCACACTTTGTGGAGACCATTATGGAGGTAAATACCCAACACAGTCTACTGCTATGACGCATTTGTCTTTTAGTAAATGCTTTTTTCAAATGATATCTAGATTTGTATCTTCTATCTAATGGTTCTGTTCAATTTGCTGAGTTTTGCATGCTGAAGGAAGGCTGTGGTTGTCAGTTGGTCTTTGTTAGCTGTGTGTATAAATCTGCAATGCAACCCTCAATCCTCAATACTGCAAGTTATTTTATTAGAATCTAATCTTAATTATTTTTCAACTACATATGAGTATTCACCTAAGAGACATCAGCTGCAATTAAGAGTTTCTCGCCACTCTTCCTGCAGCAGCTGCAGCAGCAGCAGCTGCAATGCTGTGTAGCCTACTTGAAGATGCTTATGCCACAATTTAAGGACGATGTATTCTGCCAGCAATAAGCCTGCTTTTTATGCTGCTGCTGCTGCTGCTGCTGCTGCTACTGCTGCTGTAATTGCTGCTGCTGCTGCTGCTGTACAGGAGCTTGCAAGTGGTGCTGAAGATCTTCTAGACGCCCTGGATCATCTGCAGCTGAGTCGGCTGTGGAAGGCTCTGCTGCTGTTGCAAGCAGCACATGGTGTCAAGCCCCCAGAGGAACTGGTTGAGGTGAATATAGTGTGATTGTATACAATATATTTCACTTTTTTGCTCATATTGTGATATCATCATATGTTACTGATACTGTGGCCATAAAACTTAAATTCTTATGGAAAACCAATGAATTGATTTGGACTTATGGAAAACAAGTGAATCAAATTAATCAAATTCAATGATCAATTAATTAATTAATTGATTAATTTGGGATTGATCTTGTCCGATATATTGTTGTACAGAATTGTTGCTTTGGCAAGCAGCATTGGGTGTGAGATCCCCGCATGAGCTGATGCAGGTACCAATTGAAGGTGTTGAAAGCAGATTTATCATACGTTGTAGTTGGAAAAAGTAGGGAAAACAGGGTCCATGTGTAGAACGCTCTCTTGCAGCAACAACATGACTTTTAATGCTCTTATAAATGGTCTGTGGTGTTGCAATATTTGCAATATTACCTATCCGGGTGTGTTGTGCTGTTCTAAATACCTTGTTTTCATGAGGTGTTTTATTCTCAGGCACTTCCGATCTGCTGCTGCTGCTGCTGCTGTAGGTGTTCATTGCAGCACAGCAGCAAGACCCAGAGATACTGACCATAGGTCGAGCAAAAGCAGCATTTGATTCAGAAGATGTACAGGCAATGCAGATAGCGATCAATGATGTCATGCAGCAGCAATGGGAGGCAGCAGGCTTGTTAGCACCGGTTCAAATCCTGCAATCCTATCAGAATATGGGTTATGAAGTAGAGCAGAAGGTCAGAGTACCAGTGCCTGGGTTTGTATGTGACGGCCAACAGCAGCAGCAGCAACAGCAGCAGCAGCAGCAACAGCAGCAGCAGCAGCAGCAGGTTGAGGTGACTGTGGGCACATGTTTGAAGGCTCCTGATGGTGAAAGGGTAGCGGTTCTGGTGAGCTTGAGATAATGTTGGTTATTTTGATATTTTATGTGTTGTAGCTTGATATATCTGCTTATGATAGTTTCTATATCAAACACCTGCTCGGAGATCTTACTGCTGTCCTGGGTCTTAGGTATTGTTTTTGAAATATTGCTGCCACGGCTGCTGCTGCTGCTGCTGCTGCTGCTGCAGGTTTTAGATGAGAGCCGCTACTGCAACCACCCTCCAAATCGGCTGCGTGGTGCTGCTGCTGTTGACATGCTCGTCCTCAAAGCACTGGGTCTTTCAGTGCTGCCGCTGCCGGTCTCAGAGTGGCAGATGTTGAAGGGTGATGTGGCAAAACAGCAAAAGTACTTACAGGCTAGGCTGGCAGCAGCAATAGCTCGATGATGGTCATGACCAGTAGATGAGCCATTGGCGGACTTGCTGTGATGATAGATGTTTGGTCCAAAACAAATGTACTATATAGTATGAGTATATGGAATCGTGTATCCATACCATTCATAATATATATACACTCCTAGTACTACATAGTATGTAAAAGAAATTTAGCCATGCAGCAAGTTGAAATGCTATGGCAAATGCGCTGACATGCGTATGTGTATGAAGCCGTATGTGTCATGTGGCTCACAATGTTTGAATATTATTTATATTCAATCATTGTGTTGATGTTTGAATATAAATAATATTGATTATATTTTATGAAAGTGTCTTTGAGCCAGATTGCTGTTGGTACATGCTGGGCAGGTTGCATGTTTGAGTCCAACTATCGGATAGTGGATTTGTGCACAGTACTAGCTGGCCGATAATCATGCACTCCGCCTTGTCCGAAAGTGGATTGAATTCACTGGGTAGATTTGAGGCGCGGGGCCGATGGCAGTAAATGCTATCGCTGCAAAGTACTGATTATTATTTAGCTGGCCATCAAAGCGGCCTTGGCTACTAGTGACACTGAGTTGACCAGCTGTTCACAAATGCTAGTTGTGCGCCTAGTCATCGACCAGCTCAAGACAGTGTTTACAGTTTCTACGCTGTCGTCCACCTCCTTCCAGCACAGGACGCGTATTTTACGTCTCAGTGAAACCTGGTACGGCCGAGCCAAAGCCCTTGGGCAGTGACCGGTGCTCCCATCCAGGCACTAAACGAGCACACAGCAAAAATCAAACCACGCCACCGTATGAATATGAGATATAAAACTGCCATGTAAACGGCTGAGCTCATGCCCCTGCTGCCTTCAGCACGCCTATCGACCCGTTCAGTTGCCACTACTCCCAGTGCTGCTCACAACCTCCTTCCTAACACTATGACCAGCACATACATAACAGATCAGGCTGGCAGCTGCCTATTATGCTGCCGCCCTCCAGACGTGCCCCCCGCCCATCTTCCATAGCAGTCCCACCCAAATCCAGCCGACCAGCTCGAGACAACAACAATCACCAGCCCAGCTGGAGACAGCTAGGGTTTAAGACTGCAGCAGGTTTTAGCTTGCTGCGAAGCGTTGAGGGACTTTCGGCGCGCAGGGGCACGGGAGGGGTATTTAAGGGATTATTTGCTGTGCTCTGCCCCACCAGGACAGTGGCCTTCTGCATAGCGGCCAGTTGGTGGGCTCGTGGGGCTGTCAGTGCAAGGCTCCTGGGCGTCGTGAGGGGCAACAGCAGGACCAGGGCAGCTCCAAAACGCCACCAGCAACAAGATTACCAGGCCTCCCTACCAGCAAATACAGCCAAGTTGCCAACAGCAGGTGACCTCCACAGCTACATCCCAGCCTTGTACCTGCTGCAGGCAGTGCAGCAAGGCAGCAGCAGCACAAGTGACACAGAGGAGAGCTCAGCAGATGACGATGAGGGCTCTGGCAGTGATGGGGAGGTTGCTGAAACGCCCACCAGCACCAGCAATACAGCAGCACCAGCTACACAACCTCAGTACTGGCTGTCACATGCCAAGCCAAGAAAGGGCAGTAGTGCCAAAGTGCTGCTGCACCTGCAGCGCCTGAGCGGCTACGACCAGCGCCACTCTCTGCAGGTGAGGTAACAGGTTGCTGCAAGCAGCTCTGGCTGGGTGTGCATGCGCAGCAGACGATGGTGCATGCATGTGTTGTTTGTGCTGTCACTGCAATGCCAAGCAGCTGTGCGCTATCCCCTGCAGAGGGATGCCCTGCAGTGCGGCACACTGCTGCAGCTATCTGCCAAGCTGGCTGCACACACAGTAGAGGAGGCCCAGCGGGACTCTTGCAACTCCAACTACGAGCTCTGTGACACCACGACAAGCCCGCTCAAACTGGTGGGTGGAGTCTGCTTATCAGAAAGCCCACCTGGCAATCCTGAATGCTGCCGTGTGTGTAAACACTGCGCTGCTGTCTGCATACCTTGTGGGCAGCACACATGCTGTGCTGTTGGCTGCAGCAGTCTCCTTGGTGTGCTTGGCAACTGCTACCTTGACCTCAGCAACTGCCCCAAACTGCTGTTGACCCACAGGCAAGCCCTGAGTGGACCCAGAGGGACCCAGTGCCCCCTGTGCAGAGTCCTCAAAGCACCATAGACAATATTCCAGTGGACATGGACCTGTTCAGCAGCAAAGCATCAGACCAGGCAGTGACGGCAGCAGCAACAGTGGACAGCTGGCTATCAGCAATTCTCAATACTGCAAGCATGCAGCACAGCATCACCCAAGTGACCGCATTCCTCGACAGCTTTGCCAATCTGCCAAACCTCAATGCATTGCTACATGGCCCAGTGCTGGGCCAGGACTGCTCAGCAGAGGAGGTGCTACTAGTGAAGCAGCTACGGCAGCTCCCAGGGGTGACCCACCTGAGATTTGCAGACAGCAGTGTCCAGGACTTTCTCACCAGGCTGCCAAAGATTTCAGCAGCGGGGCTTGCTGCCCCTGCTGCCCACCGGCTGGTACGGCCCGAGCTGCACGAGGTTTACCTGAGCCTTGCTGCTGGCATTGAGGACTTGGCAGCTGACTTGAGAGGGGAATCAGCCGTGCAGCAGGCGAACAGCAGCCCAGGCTTCTGCTTTGCCATGCACCAGCTCAATGCAGTGGCATCCAGCCAATCTGTTTCTGCATTGACACCCCATCCAGCATGTGACATGTGATATGGGTTGCTCATACTGCTGCTGAGCATTCTACCAAGCCACAACACCACTAGACGCTTGTTGCAACACTGCTGACGCACGCTCACAACCATGCTTCGCCAATCAGTGACAAACTCCCCGTATCCCCGGCCTCACGAGCAACGCAGCTCACGCAATTCGCACCCGCTGCCCAGCACGCACATGCCGCTCCGAATACAGCGACAACGAACCAACGACATCCAGCGCTCCCCTCACACAGTCATGAGCTGACAGCAGCACATGCCA